>RJWT010015123.1:0-20637 GCA_004365215.1 Cuniculus paca
ATGGCAGAGAAGAGCCAGTGAATGTTGGCCATAACCATTAATGTAGATGACTTCAACTCACCAATAAAAAGAAACTCAGGCAGAGAGAACCAGGAGACAAGATCCATCAATATGCTTTATCCAACAAACACATTTAACTCAAAAGGGAATTCATAGATTAGAAGTCAGAGAAGAGAAAACAATACTCTATGTGACAGGGAAACAGAAAAAAACAGTAGGGGTAGCTTTCACATCAGCTGCAGAATGGAAAGGAAAGATATGGCATTTCTATACAATGGAAAGCTACTCAGGTATAAAGAAAGATAACCTTGAGACTCCTGTCGGTAGATGGATACAACTTGAGGGCATGCTCATGGGTGAAAGGGTTCAGAGTCACATGGGTGAACATCATATTGTCTCCCTAGGATAAGAAACTGGGGAAATCAGTGGGATCCAAAATACAAAATAGAGGTTGTGAAGGTGAAAGAGGAGGAGATGTCTACAGGGGGAAGGCAATGGCCATTGTTAATCTATAATTCTGTTTTGAAGCCCTGTATTGTTCTCATGGTTCTGTTTAGCTTGGTTTTATTGTTTAGTTATGTTTGATTTTATTATATTTGATGGCATGGACAGCTATTGCAAAAATAACAAATTGCATTGTAGCAGTCATTATTGATTTCCTATTATCTTATTCCAAAGCCTATATTGCTTTACTTGTTTTCTTTTGATGGATTTTATTGTATTTTGCTTCATTTGATTTTGTTATGTGTGATGGTATAAACAGTTACTTTGAAGTTAAGATGCATCATGGTAGCCTCTGTTGTATTCTTACAGTCATGTTTGAAGTTCTGTATTCCTTTCATTGTTTTCTTTTGATTGGTTTTATTCTATTCTGTTTTATTTGATTGTATTATACCTGAGGGTATGGCCAGTTATTTTGAAGATAACGATAGGCATCATGGTAGCCATTATTGATTTCCTTTCCTCTTGTTTTGAAGTCTTGTATTATGTGCATTGTTTTGTTTTGATTGACTATTCTATTTTGTTTTGTTTGTTTTTATTATTTCCGATGATATAAACAGCTACTTTGAAGATAACAAGATGCATTGCAATAGTCACTGTTGTATTTCAACCACCTTGTTTTGAAGTCCTGTATTGCTTTCATTATTTTGTTTTGATTGGTTTTATTCTGTTCTGTTCTGTTTGATTTTATTATGCCTAATGGTATGGGAAGTTATTTTGAAGACAGCAAGGGGCAACATGGTAACCATTGTTGGTTTATTTTTATTTTGTTTTGAAGTCTTGTATCACATTCTTCATTTTGTTTTGATTGAACATTCTGTTTTATTTTGTATTTGTTTTATTCTCTTCAAAAAAAAAAAAGAAATGTTCAGCATCACTGGTCATTTGAGAAATGCAAATTAAAACAACACTGAGATTCCATCTCACTCCAGAAAGAATGGTTGCCATCAAGAAATCAACCAATAACAAATGTTGGTGGGGCTGTGGGGAAAAAGGAACCCTTCTCCACTGTTGATGAGAGTGTAGACTGGTACAGCCACTATGGAAATCAGTATGGAGATTCCTAAATGGTAATTTTGATCTTTAGGATACTGATGCAATTTTCTATCCTATGGCACAGTGTAATAATGAAGTAAGACATTTTCCTCAGCAAGCAGAGTTGCTGAGATGACCCTGTCTTGGCCACTTTTCTCTCATTGCTGGGACCAAATACCTGACACCCAAAGTGAAACAAGGAAAAGTTTATTTAGCTCACAGTTTTTGGAGATTTCAGTCCATAATCAGCTGGCTCCAAGGCAGGGTGGCATGGTACTGGGACAACACTTTAAGGCAGCCACCAGAGCAAAAAGACAAGGCAAAAAAACCTCTTCTCTTCCCTTGTATTGTACACAGGCCACCCACCTCCCTTCAGGGCAGGTGTAGCACTCACAAAATGTCCTTGCCCTACTTTGCACAGGATGAGGATATTTACAAAGTAAGAACTCTGGCTCCCTGCTGAGTTTTTCAGTTAAACTTCTAAACTGCTCAAGTGGACACAATGTCAACTTGGCAACCAGACATATTTCTTTAAAACAGCCTCCAGATACAAAGGCAGGCTTATTTTTAACATTTTGCAACTTGAACATTATAACACACAGTTTAACAATCCTTAAGAACCAGCAGTCTATCAACATTACATTAGAAACACATTTTGTCCTTGGCCCCTAAAGACTCACATACATTCCTTTATGTAAAAGGCATTTAGTCCATCTGCAAGAGTTGCCAAAGTCCTAACAGTTTCAGCATTGCTGAAATTTTAAGTCCCAAACCTCCTCCAACACAGAAAGCAAACACTTAGCTGCATATCCCCTTACAAATGAAAACAAAGTTAAACATTTCCAACATACAATGGCACAAGATAAACACTTTCATCTCAAAAGTTACAAACAGGAGGGTACAAAGCATTGGAACCAAAACAAGTCCAAAATTCAGCAGGGCAAATGTTAAGTCTTATAGTTGCATGTCTAGCATCTGAAGCTATCTGTGGCAAATTATGAGCTCCAAAGGGCTTGTGTGGTTCCACCCATATGGCACTTCTAGCGGTCACCAATCCCATGGCATCTCTCTTGTGTTGGCTCTGCTCCCCCATTGCAGGTTTCCTTAGATGATCCATGTTCTTGGCTTTTCCAAACTTCTGGGGCCTCCACTGCATCATTGGCCTCACACTCACAGATTCACACACTGGCCTGTCAGGGGCACACTGCCTGGCAATCCAGGCCCTCTGAAATTGGGGTGGAAGCCTTCTTAACCTCAGAACTTATACATTCTGTATGCACTTGAAACCAGCATCATGTGGATGATGCTGAAGTCTGCTGTCGGTGGGAGTAGGAGCCAGGCCTTCCTCTCTCTTGGCTGTAGGGGTCAAGTGCCTGGATTTCTGGGCACCCTGAACCTGATTGTGAGGAACACATTCTCTATGCTGCCACCATTCTGGAACCTCTTGGGGCCTCTGCTACCATTCTGGGATGTGGTGCTCTGAGGCTTTCTCCTCAAAGCAAAGTTGCTTTTGCAGTTTGGAAGCTGCAAAGGTTCGAGACTTGCTGTTTTTTGCACTGCCTTCAGGTCATCTTTTCTATTCTGTTCCTTCTCATCAATGGAGATCTCAGCTCTATCTTTATAGTCCACAGCTTTACTGGAACTTCCTTTCTGGCCAAACTCACAATGTTTTAAATTATCCTGCTGGGATATTTGCTCTTGATTCATGATATAAATCTGGCTAAAAGCCCCCAAGGATAGCTATGCCACGGTCTCAACATTCGACTGCCTTGAAATTTCTTCTGCCAGATTAATCAGTCCACCATCCTTAACCTTAGTCTCAGGCAAAGTCTCTGGACATGTGCAAAATGCAGACAAACTTTCTGCCAAGCCATAACATACATCAACTGAAGTTCAACACCCAATGCAGTGCTTCTTCCCAGCAGAAGCCTGAGCCTGGTCTTTACCAGCAGGCTCTCTATCAGACTTCTGGTCTCCTGAGCTCTGACCAGAATCTCCGCTACAGAACAGCCTAAACTGTTCCAGCTCTACGCATTCAGGCAACAGCTCTGAACCTTTCCAAACTCTTCCCACAAGCCATTCCCAGAAGCTCTTGAACCACATGGTCAGGTATACTCACAGCAATGACCCCACTCCTCTGGTACCAAATTCTGTCTTGGTCACTTTTCTCTTGTTGCTGGGACAAAACACCCAAAGTGAAGCAAGGAAAGGTTTATTCAGCTCACAATTTTTGGAGATTTCAGTCCATAATCAACTGGTTCCAAGCAGAGTGGCATGGCACTGGGGCAACAATTCAAGGGAGACACCAGAGAAAAAAGACAACACACACAAAAAAACCCCTCTTCTCCTCCCTTGTATTGTACACAGGCCACCCCCCTCCCTTCAGGGCAGGTGTAGCACTCACAAAATGTCCTTGCCCTCTTTTGTACAGGATGAGGATATTTACAAAGTAAGAACCCTTGCTCCCTGCTGAGTCTCTCAGGTAAACTTCTAAACTGCTCAAGTTGACCCAATGGGTCAACCATAGCAACCCTTACCATTGCTTGATAAAATTATAAGAGCCCATATCTTGAGTCTTCCTGGGGGAAAGTGATCCTCAAAATACTATGACAATTGTATATTTTAATAATTTCCCTGGTTTCTCAATGTGATGTTTGGTTATGCTATCGGTTGATTCTAAGTGGTAAAATGAAGAATACCTGAACATTTCAAAGACTATTGAAAACATGATTAAATTTGAGATCAATACAAAGGGAACTAAGGGGCCATCATGATCCACTGATTGTACCAGGAATGTATCTAAGCAAGGTAATTAATGAGGTCTGAATCACAACCACCTCCAGAGATGTAAGGGATATTTTCCAGGACTCTGAATTTATAAAGGAAATGGGTATACTGGTAGTTGATAGAACTAATACATTAATTCATTGGCCCTTGGGATAAGAGAAATAGCAGAGCAGAAAAAACAGAAGTCGATGAAATTGTCCCATTTTAGACAACATGGTAAATTTTTAAATGCCACATCTAAAGAAAACAAGAGATTATTGTGTATATTAAGGCTAAAAATGCAACACTGATTGTTCTCAACATGCCCCTGCTGTCTCCTTCAATTCTTCTTAGCAGGTAACAATGGACTATTTCATCTCAGTTAAGTAATAGTCTCAATTGTAATGTTATATCTGAGCAAGTACACCTTTAGGAAAGATTAATATACCCTAGATATCTGGCATACACTTACTGACTTAGGATGTGCTTTCTTCTGTGAGAAAAATCAAAAACAACTTGCATTTTAATGGAAAGGATAACAATGTATATCATGTTATCACACAAGATTATGCAAATTATCTTGCATCCTATTCTGCTTCTAAAATCTTCAATTCTTTTAAACTTTGAAAATTATGTATTTGATTTTTTCTGCTTTTCCATTGAGAAGTTTTACTACTGAGGACTATCTAATTTTCCTTTCTTTTAAATATTTTGTTAGTGCTTGTCAAACTTCAATTATTAAAGGCAAAAATCACACTACTTTTCACTTTTTTTTGGACTTCTTATTTGAAAGTCAGCAATTGTTAACACAAATACGAATACTTTTATAATCATCTTTTAGTTTTATCAAACTTTGTTGCTTATCTGGTTTGTGTTTATTATTCTATTATTATAAAAATGAATTGAGTCTTTATGTGGTTTTTCAGTAGGTTTCAGAGAGGGATTGAACTCCTTTGCTGTAAGGCTGCCCTTTAATAATATATTACCCTGAGGTAGAGTTCTTGTTCATTTTTACATAATAAAATGCATAAAAACCAATTTGCTGTAAAAATAATAAATTGTCTAGGTACTGATTTTTCAAGAAATAATTCCTAACATACCTAAAATTTATATGAAATAGGTGATGTTGCCTTAATTTACCAGACAACTTAAGGGGATGAATATTAAGTAAATATTACATATTTGCTTCTCATGGGTAAGATTTAAAATTGAGTATTGCAATTTCATGTACAGTGCTTTTTCTGCGTTGCTATGCTGGATTCACTTGTTTACTTGGTCAATGTTAATATTCTTAATCTTGACTTCATCCAGATTTTTCTCTATCTCTGGTAACAAAAATATCTCTTTGAGAGTTCTACATTTATGATGACACCACTTAGTATTTCAAGTTATATCTTTGTTTAAATGAATAATTACTACAAGAACATAATATAAACCAATTGAACTCAAAATTTACTAAAAGTGTTATTCTTCTGGTAAAATATTACATGAGTTTCTTTGTAGTCCTAGTATTATTTGCATTTGAAATACCTGTAAATACTGTAGCACATAAGATAAGGCTCATGCATTTCTTATAATTACTCCTGGAATTAAAGCACACAATAAAGATAGATAATTGTAGGAAGACAGATCTTTTTCAAATAGGAAGGTGATCAATAGATGGAGGAAAGGAGGAGAGGGAAAGGGGAAGAAATAGAGAATGTAAATGCACCAACTGCCCACAATAAATGTGATTATTGAGTAATGCAAGTATATACAAGTAAATAATAACAAAAACATGAAAATTTAATTAGTAGGAACACTGACTTATTTAGAAAAGTCAATGTTAATATTTTAAAATAATTTTCAAGCTAAATTTAGGTACAGATGTAACTTCAACAGATTAAGTCAATGAAGAAAGAAAAGGCAACCACAGATGTTCTTATAGATTGAAAAATTAAAATTAAACATAATTGACATTGCCAGTAACATGCAATAAGTTCATCTAATGTAATCATAAGAGTTCACAATGAAAGGGATGGAAGTGAAATAATTTTCTATCAGTTTAAAAAAAGCTGTATCCTAATTGTGTGAATTGAAAGACATTTCTGTATTATACACATGCAAAGATTGCTTTAGCATAGTTAATAAATTTCATTTATTTTAGTGATTTGAAAATCAGAAAAAAAGTTAAGAAAAATGTTAGAAAAATTATTATTTTATAAATTTGTATAGCATGTTTAAAAATCACTATTATAACATGTATAAGAAATGCTTATACATATTTCTTCCCGTATACACTATATTTTGTCCCACATCCTTTAAATTTTCAGTATACTTCTGTGATTTATTGACATTTTTACAGAATAGCAGCATGTTAAAAGAAATACATTTTTGCACATTGTGTTACACTATTCCCAGATAAAATTTATGTATACAACCACCACAAGAGGAAAAAAAAAAAGAAATTACAACAGAATACCAGCGCATTTTTCTTTTTAAAGGTATAACTAGTTGACACCCAACAAGTTTTAATCAGTCTATCATTTTTCTAACCAACCACTATGTATTTACTTTTGTATTACATCTTTCCAAAGGTAAGAAAGTTAAGCTAAGTATTTCTCAAATTTACAGTCTTTAGCATTAAATAAAAAAATTGAGAAACACAATGTTTGGATAGATCATTTCCAGACCATATGATAAAATAGAATTCTGGCTCACAAACTGTAGCAATCAGTTTAGGAAATCACCTTGTTATCTTCAATAACCAGCCCAGTGCACTACATGTATGTCATGGGAAATCAGAATTTTATCTCTAGAGACTAATCAAGAAAGCAAAGCAATAATCCTTCTAACAACCGACCCCAAATGGCCGGTGTTTGAATAATCTAACTGCTTTCCTAAATTTATTCCTTGCTCCAAATTCAGTACCAATCAAAGAAAGACAAATATGCACCCTGACTCTTCACATGTAATGTCCCACTTCTAATTAGCCTGCTTGCAGCTTCCTTCCACTTATAACCTTCAATGTGGGCATATTTAAAGCCTTCCATTTTCCACTGTAAAATTCAACCACTTCTTTGCTTGTCTTTGAGTCTCTGCCAAAATTGAATTCATAGCGGATGACTTGCTATATCAAGCTTTTAATAAATAGCCTTTGCTTGTCCTCATTTAGTGATCTTTCTCCATTTCCACATAACATATCCAAATACATAAAATATTATACTTTTCTACTGAACCAAAAACCCTATTATTTTAATTAAACTATATAAGAGGCAGAAATTACATTGTGTAGGACTAGATATAACCATTTCCCAATTAAAATGGAATATGAGAAAAAGTGAGTGGATGAATAATCCTTAATTGAAGCTCTGTGGGCATGAAAAAAAAATAGTATGTAATGACATCGTTCCCTTTTCAAAAAGGAAGAACTTTAAATAATGAATATTTTAAAATAATGCAAACAAATATACATTTAATACCACCATCTTGAGCAATGTTTCTTTTTTATCTCTCCTTTTTGTACTTCCATTACTACATGTTATTTGTACATAGTGATTCCATTCACTATAGGAGATTGGCACATGTGTATAACACATTTCAGCTCCCTTCTTTTTTCTCTTGCCTTACCCCCTTTTATTTTTCCAGAATCTGATTCATTTGCTTATCTTATAAGATATTATAAGGTTATCACATGTACAGATTAAAAAACAGACAAGCAAAAGAACATGTAAAACCTGTAAGACAATTATACTAGATCAAGTTCCACTTTTAGATGCAAAGTCCACACTGGATTACAAAACATTTTTCCTTTATCTTTTTTCCTATTATATGCCTTTTATTTTATATATATATAGAGAGAGAGAGAGACAGAGACAGAGAGACAGAGAGAGACTTTCAAAAAAGTATATTCACACTGTTTCCCTAATTTCCTTCTCAATTAATTTGTTACTGATGTACAGAAATATTACTGATTTTTGAGAGTTAACTTTGCATCCTGCTACACTGCCAAATTTGGATGTTAGTTCTAGTAGTCTTTTGGTGGAAGTTTTTGCGTCCTTATGTATAGGATCATGTCATCAGCACATAATGTTAATTTAACTCTTTCCCTACCTATTCTCCTTTTATTTCTTTCTCTTGTCATTACTCTGGCTAATGTTTTGAGAACTATTTTAAGAGAAGTAATGACAGCAGATATCCTTGTCTTGTTCCTGATTTTAGAGGAAAATATTTCAACTTTTCTCCATTTAATGTGATGTTGGTTCTTGGTTTGTCACAGATGGATTTTATCATGAATGAACGTTGGATTTTGTCAAATACTTTTTCTGAATCTATTGAGATGATCATGTGATTTTTGTCTTTGCTTCTGTTTATGTTGCATATTATTTTATTGATTTAAATATGTTGAACCATCCTGCATTCCTGAAATGAAACTTACTTGGTCATGATGCATTATTATTTTGATGATTTACTACATTCTGTTTGCTAGTATCTTAATGAGGATTTTTGCAACTGTGTTCATTAAAGAGACTGGCCTGTAGTTCACTCTTTTCATTGTTTTTTTCTGGATTTGGAATTAGGGTAATGCTTACTTCCAGAATGACTTTGTGAGGACCGCTTGCCTTTCTATTTCATTAAAAATTTTGAAGAGTAGTGGCAAAGAAATTTTCAAGAACTGTGTATGCTAGTTCATAATCCTTACAACAAAACAAATAGTTCAATGTTTTTATATGTGTAAAAACTGAGATTCAAAACAATTATATTTTTCCAAGGTCACATATTAGAATATGTAAGAAGTGAGAAACAAATAGGTATCTGTTTGACCTCAAATTCATGCTGCTAATGACCCTCCAGAGTGAAACCAGGAACTGAATGCTACAACATGCCATCCACTTAGAGGTCAACGACTTGTTTAAAGTCAAGAGAATGCAGCCAAAATCCAAAATTAGATTTATTAGGGCTCCTCTTGATAAATAAAAATATTTACTCATCTAAGTTAATTTTTTATGAGCCGTAAAAAATGATGTAAATACAGTTGAAAAGATTACTTAATGAAAACAATCAGAGTAAGATGATGGAACAAATAATCCTAATTTAGTGTTTTAAAAGGTGCATCCCTGGCTCAGTATTATTGACATTATCTGGTAATTTGATAGCAATAGAAAAAGTCTGAGACATGTGGGCCTAGTGACTCAGAAAATTTGGTGATGAATTAGAGTCACTTGTGTTTTGATAAAATGTGTAGCTAAAGCATGAGAATTATTGGGCCAAGATATTAACACTGGAAGAAAGAATTTGAAGTAATCATGTCTTGAATTCTGAGCATCCTTAGCTATTTGTTGTTTAACATTAATGTTACAGTTAAACTTTTAAAGCAACTTCTATTACACATTCTCTTTTTTTAATTCTGAATTTATTAACCAAATATTTATAGAATCATTGAAGGTACTCGTTGTCTGCATATCCCAAAAGTTTATAATACAGAAAGATACATAAGTCAAAATTACTTTAAGTTGAGTGAACTCGGTGCTATATTTGTTTCCCTCACAACACTTTTAGAAAATATTGGTTTCATTTCACCACCCACAAGTAAACTCTGAAAGCTTTCCTGAGACAAACCTCAGTGAATGCCTCTTTTTATTATCTCATGTAAGCCCCAACTTTAGTCTCTATCCTCATACACATATGCCAATCCTTTTCTCTATTCCTCTCAATTTTTCCCCAGGAATTGGCTCCTGCATACTCTCTACGGAATTCATTCTTACTCACCAAAATAGATCCTTGACAAATGCAAAAATGTCTCCTTTGTTCTCTGTTTTCAAATGTCTGTTTCATTTTTCAAACTTATTTCTTTCCTCCATTATATTTTATACAAAGCCTCAATCATTTTTTTGAAGTTCAGAATATTCACTAACATTATGCCCTTGTCCAAGGACATCTTTCCTAAAGAGACTTACGAACAGCACACTCACTTTTCAAGAAAACTACAGACCACCTTTTCCACAAAGTCGCCTTATCGGAAAAGACACCTGCTGAAAAGTTCCTCCAGAACGTGTGGTTTGTAGTATAGATATGAAAATGTACTATAATATACAAGTAAAATCATTCATGTATTGGGTTTAGAATCTGTGGTATACTTATATATAGAATTCAACTCCTTTATCAAATAATGAATCCCTGGAAAGCCAACCAGAGTTTTACTTATCTTTAATTTTTCTCTATCACCTAGCACCATTTCTTACAATATGGATTGGTTAGAGGGAGGTGGGAAGGAGAGCAGGAAGGGTGCATAAAAAGAATTAATGTATGTTATGTATGTGTACCAACTTCCCATGATGAATATAATCATTATGTACCATAAACAAGTAAAAAAAAAGTTAAAAACATCTTTAATAATTACTTATGTAACTTTTTTCAAATAGTTGTTTTCTTTTTCACTCTTTTTGAGAGAATAATACAACTGCTCTTTACCAAAAAGGAATATGTGTAATTGTAGAACTGCAAATAACAAAAATAAAACCATCAGAAGAAATTTTGCCAAATAATAAGAAAATAATTTGAAGAAGGATTAATTAATAAAGTTAAGGCTTAGTTACATTGATTTGTTCTCCTTATTCTCAGAGGTTTATCAAAGACTTTGAAAGAATAAATAAACTCAATTTTGTAGTCAGAGATGCAGACCACCACTTTTTAAAACTTTTTAAATACATATTTTACATACTATACAATGAATGCACATAAAGAATTCATTTAATTTATTCATAATGTAACCCATCCTTACTCTCTAAATTTTGAACATTTTCATCACCACTAAAAAGTAATAAAGTCAATTCTCATATGCCTTTTACTCATCATGGGTAACCGGTTATCTATCTTTTGCTTAGGTGAATTATCCTAGTCTGACACTATATACATTTTTATATATATATGTATATGAAATGTTGATATATATGTTCATTTGTGATTAGCTTTTTATTAATAATGTGATATTTTTAAAGCTTGTTCATGTTATAGCATACAACAGTACTCCATTCTTTTATGGGCATAAATGTTGTTCTATGGGTAGATAGACTACATTTTATTTATTCTTCAATTGATGAACAAGAAAGATCTTTCTGTATTCAATTTTAACCCTTCATTTGTCTTCATCTGTTTAGGGTTCTAAATGCATCCTTTACCTGGGTATGTATATTTTTTCCCCAGATTGATGAAATTTTCTTCATAAATTTAATTGAATAGATTTTATGCCATTATCCTGAACTTTATCACCTTCGATAAACCAGTGATTTTTTAAAATTTGAGTTTTTTTAATTATCTCGGAACTTCTGGATAACTTTTGCATTACTTGAGGTTATTTTTTATTATTACTGAATAAATACTCTATTATATCCACCCTGTCTTCAAGTTTTTAGATCCTTTCCTCTGATTCATCTTGTCTACTTATGAGTCATCCATCTGAGTTTTCAACTTGACCTACCAAGGTTTTCATTTCCAGTATTTCTGTTTGTTTGTTTGGTTGGTTGGTTGTTTTGGCAGAATTTATACCTGTTCATGGGCTTTTCATATCCTGCATGGTGTTCCTTAGTTTTTTCACCTGATTATTTGCATCTTCTTTGATCTCACAGTTCACTTTACAATTTTTAATATTCTTTGACTGAAATTTCTTCCATTTCATTGATTATGGGATTATTTGGGGGTCATTATGAATTTTTGGAGACAACTTGTTTATGTTTTCTCATATTTCTTGTGTTTTTGTACTGAAGCTTGCAGATCAGTTGGAGTGGAAATCTCTGCCATTTTTAATTTGTTTGAGGCAGTCTTGCTATATAGTTCAGCTAGGCATTGAACTCACTTTGTAGCCCAGGCTGGCCTCAAACTCACAGCAGTCCTCCTGCTTCAGCCTCACAGGTGCTGGGATTACAGGTGTGGACTACCATGCCCAGATCTGCCATTCTTATGGATATATTTTCATTAAGTAGCTTTTATTCCTATGCTGTGCCCTTGGCCTTCACTGTGACTCACTGTGAAGCAACTATACAGCCTATTCAAAATCCTAGGTATATTCTCCAGCACTACACTGCAAGTAGAAAATGACAAGACATAATGTCAATATCCCAACAATCAGCCATATTCAAAATATCATTTAAAACTTGTTCAGCAGTTACTGTTTAACCCAGTAAGATAAATAATAATATAAAGGGTAGGACAGGAAGAGAAAGAAAAAAATTAATTAAAAGAAAGAAGAGATATCCTGCAAGGCAGGCCGAGGGGGAAGACCATGAGTTCATGCTCTGGACCTCCTCCATTATATTCCTGATGGTGGGGCTACCTCGAAGGCAGTAAGTTTGCCCTCTGAGCCCTCCATACAACCCTTCTGTGGCAGGGCCTGCTGCAAGAATGTAAGAATGACAGCAACCTCACGACCCAGGACAATAGCCCAGGGCACAGATGCACACACACCTTTGGAGGGCGAAGTAATCAGCGAGGCCAGTAATGTGGAAGCATATGAAGCAGCAGTGAGGAGACAGAAGTTGGACTCTAGAGGACTCCATGGACATAAGACCAGTCCTAGTCCCCACATCCAGAGGCAAAGATTGGTTCTATACCCAGCACATTTCAGGGATGTAACATGGACATTATCACAGAGAAAATAGCTTCTTGTGATAGCTAAAAGAACCAATTATATCTGAAGGACATCCCTGAGATGTGGACATCTCCTTTTCTCCTTAAAAGAAGACTCAATGCTACTTGTAGAGCTATATATCATGGGAGGTTGGCAGGCAGCAACATAGCAGACAAAAAAAGAAAAAAAGAGAGAAGGTGGATAATGGCAAAACATAGAGGTGGTGTGTGGCCCCAGATACCCAACCCACACAGGACAGGCCAGGACTTTAACAAGATGGAGGAAGTTAGATGTCAAACACTGGAACTTTTTGAAATGGTAAGTACAGAGAGATAGATCGACTACACAGAAAATCAACAAAAAATACTGGAGCTGAATAAAACCTGTGAACGAATGGACATAATAGGAAGAAGTCATGCCCTGAGGCCATGCACCAGCTACCCAGAGAGATCCAGTGTGCCTAGTGTGGGTGGGAGAAGAGGCCATGCCCTGAGGCCCCAACACCACCACCGCATGCCTCTCCAACCCTCCAGGAACCCTGGATCAGAGGAACCCAGGTGCCTAGTTTAATTGACTACATGGAGGGATTGGCAGTCAATGCAGGAAGCACCTGGAATGCAGCAATGGGCTGATTTGGAGGAACACAGGAAAATTTCTAGATGAAGGAGAAAAATACAATCTCAGACCTCAGACACAGAACAAGTTCAGCAGACACAGACATAGTAGCAATTAGAAGTCACACACCTGAAATTTCTGACAAGATAACAACTAAAGTAAAGAAGAAACTTAGCTCTTATATTGTTTGGCTAATTTTATATAACTATTGTCTGATGGTCTGGACAGCTATTTTGAAGATAAGAAGAGACATAAAGGTAGGCAATATTAATTTCCTGTTATCTTGTTTTGAAGTCCTGTATTACTTTTATTGTTTTGTTTTGGTTGGTTTTATTCTGTTTTGTTTTGTTTGATTTTATTATATCTGATGGTATGGACAACTATTTTGAAGATAACAAGATATATTATGGTAGCCATTGCTGATTTCCTATTATCTTGTTTTGAAGTTGTGTATTGCTTTTATTGTTTTGTTTCGATTAGCTTTATTCTGTTTTATTTTGTTTGGTTTTATTCTCTTGAGAATAAAATAAAAAAAGAAAGGAAAAAAGAAAATTAAATAAAAATATGTTTTAATACTCAGTTTATATACCAGGAATGAAAAAGAAATACAGGAAGATTTGGTAGATTATGTAATCAGAAAGAAAAAGTAAGGGGCAGGAAGTATCAATGTACAGTGACAGAAGACATAGGAAGATTGAATCTAATTAACAAATTAGTAGAAACATAAAAGTTAGAAGTCTCAAGAACAACTCTGGATGAGAGAAAACAAAATAAAACCAGTTAAAAATATTAAACAAAATTGATGCCTACAGCTGATGCATCATTACATATGTACATCTATATACTTCTACACATAGGCTAAAAGAAAAATATTATAGGCATAGAAAGGTCTCACTGCTTGTGAGATAGACTTGGTCATATGCTTATGGAAATATTTGGTGGTGGCAGGAGCTTTGTCACGCCTTGCATCTTGGTTGTGGCTGAAGAGGTTGACTGTTGATATTACTCACGTATCAACACTAGCACAGGAAAGCCACCACTGCAGCTGAGGAGTCCACAGTAAAGGAGCCTAGAGACTTATTTTAAAAACACTTCACATTCTTGCCTGGCAGTGCCCTGTGAAATCAACGGAATATGCAGTTTGAAATACAGAATGCTACGTCTACTTTCCAAGGAAGAAAAAAATCATAGATTCTATTTCATTTATGTGTTTTAATTATTAGAAAGAAATTATTTTAAAATGAGAAGATGAGAGAGAGATACTAATGTGATTGCATTCTTAGAAAGCTTAATAGAAATGATAGATCCCCATTTAACTCTCTCAACATGTAAAGAAGGAAAAATTACCAATATTGATTCACTTACCCTGCAGGTGTGATTTTTATCTAAAAACAAAGATAATTTACTTTACTCATTGAAAATTATTATATAAACAATAATATAGTAAATTATATTGTTAAAGTAAAAAGATGTATCTTACATGTATACATAAGTCTTTGAAAATAACATTGTGTTCTTTTGGATTATAGTCACCTAAAAATAGAACTTAGACCACTAATGTGAAAATCTTTTAAGTAGGGATAATCTGTAACTACAAAAACCACAGACACAGTGCAATGTGATTAAAAGAACCATCTGGTACTTAGAAAGATTTAAGTGTTTAAAAACCTTACTTAATCTTGGATAGACTGTACTTTCCAAAGGCTTAGGCAGTTATAGAAGAGACTTTCTTTTCCTTATATGACAAATATGTTTTTAAGGAAAAATGAATGAATGCATTGTGTAATGCTTGAGATTTTCTCTAAAACTAGTCTTGGTATATTTAAGGAATTACATTTAGAACTATTATGAATGTTCTATGACAAAGAGAGATGCCTGCTTTTTTTCTTGATGCCTTCATTTTTGAACTATGTTCTGAACAAAACAATCTATATTAGAAGAGTGGAGCTGGGCAATATAGGTAAGGAAGTAATGTGCAAATACTATAATAAATGTAAACTTTCAGTAATCATCCCATCTGTGGTGGCTGATACTTTGTAGGAGCAAATCCTCTTTGAGTTTTAGGAGTTATAGCTCTGTTTCACAAGAAAAATTGAATATGAGGAACAACTACAGGAGGTAAGAATATTCAGTTCAGGACAAAAGCCAATAAGAAAGTCCTCAGGTATATACAGGCTCAGAGAAGAAAGGTCTTTAAATTATGTGATGAAAACAACAATGTTCTCATAAGTTTGTCAGTGTTGACATGACTCATAGCTTAAAGAAACAATTTCAAGTAACGTTGATAATTTGATTAAGAAGTAGGATGAAATTAACAGTGCTAACCTTCCAATTGCAATTTGAATTTGAGCAATTAATTTACTAAGAGTCCAATGCAGCTGCTTTTGATGTAGGTATAATCCCAGAGAAACACATGTAAGAAATTAGGTAGTAAACTGCACTCTTAATCACTTTACTGAAAACAGTAAAAATTTTAATTTGAATTTACTAATTTTTAAAAAAGATTATCCCATTTAACTAAAGTAATTTTAGTATAAAAATGAAGTTACAGAGTGAAGGGTTAATATATAAACACATGCACACACACACACACACACACACAAACACACATACACAATTTTCCTTGATTCTAGCTCCCAAGGTAGGAATAGCAAAATAAGCAGCTATGAAAACAGTGTTTCTCTTTGTTTTAGTTACTTTTCTCTCATTGATGAGACAAAATACCTGGCAGCCAAAGTTAAAGGGTGAAATATTTATTTAGCTCACAGATTTTAGAGGTTTCAGCCTATAATTGTTTAACTCCAAGGTAGGGTGGCATGGCAGAAGAGAAATAGTTTATGTTGTCCGGAAAGTAGCAAAGCAACCAGGGATGACTACAGCTATTTCTATCCCTTATATCTTATCCAGGCTACTAAGGGAGGGTAGCACTCACTCCTTAATCCTGATGCCTTTGATCCCAGCATTGCACTATGAATCAATCCCAGAGTCACACATTCTAGGTCCAACCACCTCTGAAAAGTGCCAAAAACGACCGTACAAGACTTTGAAGGGAAATCTAGACACAAGCCATAATACTTTTAAAAAGGAAATATGCAATAAATAAATCCTTTTTCAATATCTGGAAAGGAAAATGATAAGTGCTTTATTTCGAATAGCTACCCAAAACAACAGATTGTAATTAAGACAATGAAATTTATTTATCTAGTTGGCAAAGAATTAAAAAAAAGTTTGCATCAAAATGATTTCAAGATATAGATAGAGAGAGAGAGAGCAATCTCCTGTGAGAGGTTAAATTATTTATGTTTGAGAACATTATGATAATGATTTAAATTTCTGCTTCAATCTGCTCTTTACTTCATCATAGATCCTCACAATTGCTTGTTTTCTTTCCCTGTTCTTCCTATTTCCAGTTTTCTTTCTTTCTCCTTTTATCTTTTTTTAGAGAAGCAAAGAGTAACTACATTTCATTCTATAAAGACTTGATAGGTTAAAGAAATGGGACTAAGTATGCACCATATATTTTGAAAACCATGCTACTAAAAACCAAAAATGTTTAATAACTTATACCACCTCTCTAAAATATTTACAAAATTTAAATAAACTCACCTCAAAGAGAATCCCAAAAAAGGTGTTCATAATTCACAGAACTATATTTAAACATATCTAATAGTCTCTATTTGACAATTTATGCTACAACAGCTACAGGATAAATACTGCTTTTGTATCCAGTTTAAAAACATGAATGTTCTTCTTTTTACCCTAGAGCTTAAAGACAATTTACAGAAGTAGGCCAGTATGAAGTATTGCCACAATAAACTGTTGTTTTACTTCCCCATTGTAGCAAAAATTAGGAAAATACTGCAATACTATTGAGTCATAAACTATGATACTAATACAATAAATACCGGTTATCAGGTATATTTAATTTCTACTGTTACCATCATTATTCAGAGACTTTTTAAAAATATTTCATATATTTGAAAGTAATTTGTTTTGAAAAACTCAAAAGTGGAGTAGCGGATTCATTTTTTAAATGTTCAGTTATGGGCAAGACCATCCCACACAAAACAAAATGTAAGAAAGTTTTTTTTTTCCTTGCTTCATGAAGAAAACATAAGGTGCAAATATTTTATTTTAAAGAATATGTTTCCACAGAGATTCTGTGTGTAACAATATATTTAGTATCTTTTCAAAAAGTAACAGCTACTTTTATTGCCAACATCAGACTATGAAAAGTTAATCTATGCTAAGTAAATAATTTGAAACATAATAATCATTACACTAGCTTTCATTCAAAGTGCAGTTATTGAAATACCAAAGTTGTTTAATGTTATATTATTTTAATGCACACTGTTTTTGCTATTTTAAATAATTAATATTTGTAATAAAATGTTATAAATTTTATTTTGATTGACCTGATTTTAAAGAATGACAATTAGTAGACATTATACCCAAAAAAGTAAATGAAAAATATAAAGACAACTATTCTATAAATTTAGAAAAGCATTTCAATATTATTAAGATATAATTTAAGTCATTCTATGAAAGGCAAATTAATAGCCAAAAGTTACATTGAGAAAGTAATTTTTTACTTCAAATATTTAGCTCACACAATTTAACATAGTTTGATGAAGTTTCAAATTTAAAGAAAAACTCAAGGCATAGGACAAGGGATACCTGTATACTTTATAGTAAGTTTTGCTTTTTTAAATATTTTGCCCCATGTGCCTTAATTTTTTTTTACTTCCTCTCTCCCTAACTACTCACCTATCACTCTCCCTTCATATACACATGTGGGCAGCCTTCATTTAGCAGAGATTTACATTCATGAATTTCAGTCACAATGCTTTACTGAAATAACATTAATTTTCCAAAGCAGAATTCACATTTCAATTATCATGGCTTATTAACATTGAATAACTAAGTATAAAATTCAGTATGATACCCACATTCGGTAATCACTTTGTAAATAATGAATGATTGCCATAATCAGTGCCCAACCATATCACTTCCTTCAAAGTCGTTTGTTGTTTAGTCACTGTATGTCTATCTGTTCATTCATAGTTGTGTTGCCTAACTACCCACAGGTGTTAAACCTATTAGAGTGTCTCAAAAATAGATAATTGAGGAAATATTCAATACAAATTAAAAGTTCAAAAAGAAATAAAGGGTAAAAGTGAGTGTGAAATCAAATGTGATTAATTGTAGCTGCCCATGGAAATATAAATAATGGTTCTTTTTGAGGGACTTTTTATATGCAGCCAGAGGAACTTAGTGAAAGCCAACTTGTCAAAAAAGTTTCACTGGATTGGATTCAAATATCCTTGCACAAGTGACACACATGGAAGTGACTCTTAGAAGTATTTCACAACACTGAAAATACAAACCATGTACTTGAGAGAGAATACAAACTTAGGATAAAAATTTAGGTGCATGAAAATTCCTCAATCATGAAGAAGTACTACTCCATAGTACAAGTCAAAAGATGAGAAGATAGGAAGTACAGTTCAACTATTCTGATACTTTCTTTAAAAAAGTGTAAAGCACTGGATTACTGTACTCTTAAATATTTCTAAGTTTTAAATGATACTATAAGTTAACTTTTTTTTAGTAGTTTGACAAAAAATAAAGGTCCAGGAACAATGTAATTATTCCCACTTGAGACTAGGTACACTGAGCACAGTTACAACACCTAGTACATTTTGGGATCACAAGAGATGATGCAAAGTGACAATTGCATATGTATATATATATATATATATATATATTTATATATATATATGACATTTCAGATTGTCATGTGTATATGCTTGTTACAGACAAACAGCCTTGGAAATGATTGCTACTGTCTTCCTACAAAGAAAACAATAAGCATGTCTACTGCCTGTTATAAATGATTATAATCTTTAAATTCTGTATTTTCTTCCTGCAATAATACATGCTGCATGCCTATGTGTCATCTATTGTCTTTGTTTTATCTTTTGAAGGTTGTGTCTCAGGGAACTGATGCAAACACACTGCTCTCTAGCATATTTCTCTTTGCCATTACTATGAGAAACTATTTCCCTTATCTCTAGTCCAAGAAATTTGACTCTTCCACCAGAATTTATAAAATTTAAAACAGGCTAATGTAAAAGTTTGCAGGTAGGGTGAAATCTGAGATCCTAAATATTTCTTAATAATTTTATTGATGTGATTGGGAGATACAAATGTAACTTTCTATGAGAGAGAGAATGAAGGCCTCATATACCAATTAGTAAAATTTGAGATAAGTCTGTCTACTCAGCAGTGGAAATGATGAGTAATCTCTGTGGTTATCTAAGGAATAAGTTTTTCTTTATTGTTTGTCAATGAGGAAGTAATTGTAGGTTGTATGGCAGTATATGTTCAAATTAGTTGCCATTTCATGCTTCTAGACAGGATACTACTTTTCTAATCTCGCCATCTGTTTTGGGTCTGCTCCATTTCAAGATATATTCTTGGGTGGCAAAACAGTCTGATATTTTTACAGGGAAGAGGTGTGAGCCTACACTCACAGGAAAGGAGAGAAATTCACAACTCCTATGGACAAACTAGAAGAATCACTCACAATTATAGGTTTTGCAAGAGGACTGATGGAACAGGATGCTTCTAGATAAAGAACGGATGTAGCTGACATTCTTATTGTTCAGAATTTCGTAGGTTCCATCATGCTAACAGTACTTTGGTTTTGACATGACACTGAGAAGTTATGAATAATATTATGTTCTTATTAATTTCATTTTTATACCATTTCTTGTCCGCTACAAGGAAGTTTTGGTCCTTTGGGAGACATTTCTCTAACAAATGCAAACTTTCATAAATCAAACATTGACTACAATTAAATTTTATTTTCCAATTTCATTTTGTAGTGTCAATAAGTGCAGAAACTAACCCACAGGTATCTATACAAATATCTAGTCATTTCAACACCCTGCAAAATTCCCTTGGCCTTTAGTTTGAAGCCATGTTAAAAAGTAGCAGATGTATAAGATTAATGTAAATCCCTCAAAACTTTTTGTTGCTGTGCAAGACCCTCATAAACCAAAGAGAAGAGTAGGCCCCTACATACTTACCCAAAAAGCAAAGTGACTGCGGCC
>RJWT010015124.1:0-20627 GCA_004365215.1 Cuniculus paca
GTTTTGGGTCTTACCTTCTCTGCTGTGGGGTGTTGGCCTCATCCATGATCAGGTCACTCAGTTGTTCTGTGCCTCCCTCTGCTGCACGTGCCAAGGGGAAAGAAAACACAGCAGGTTTGGAGTTGGCAGGTGGCCGCAGCCAGGGTGCAGAATCCGCAGGCACAGAGCTGGCCTAGATGAATGCAGCTCCGTCTTAGGGGTGGCTTCTTGTACCATGTTTTAAATTGATGTCTGTGTCATTCTTGTATTAAATATTAAAACATGTTAATGTGGGGCATAGAGTGATCTGTAATAGTCTACAACTAGCTACTGTTTCATCAGTATAGAAATACTCTATTTTCTTATGCTGGTTATCAATAATCTTATTAATATCTTTTAAATATCAACAGAAATTATAGTATATGAAATCATCTACTCAGAAGGATTATACTGATCTACACTCACAATCACTTACGTTTTTCTCTCTAAATGATGTATGAATAACTAAGAAAATACTTTGAGAGATATTGCTTCTTTTTTCTTATTTTCCCATCCTAATGTTTTCTTGTTTCACTTCATGTTAAGTGTTTTTAAATTACTTAAAACAAATAAACAAATGCAAAAGAATGCCGTCGCAGTTCTTGGAACCAAGTATTTACTGTGGCCTCTTGATGCAAGGCCTTGATGGCCGAATGCTCAAATGGAAACAAGAATGTGGTGGGCAAGCTTGAAATCTGAATTCAGAGAGAGTGCTGTGTTTTCTGGAGGGTTTACACCTGCCTGTCTCTGCCCTCGCAGTTAAACAGAGCACCTTTTCCATTTTCAACAGCTCATCATTCGCAATGCGCATCTCTCAGCAGCCTTCTTTTCCTTTCAACTTTCCTTTAAGCTACTAACGAAAGTTCTGGGTTTTGAGATGTTTTTCTTCAACATTACAAGGCACCCATTCACACAAGAGTTTTAACTTTTTAATGGTTTCAAAATTAGAAGCAATTTAAATGCCCATCCATAGAAGGCTGGTTACAGTTGGGTTACAGTGGATCCTGTGCATCCATTTCAAAGAATGCTACTGACTTTTATTTGTTGGTATCCTTGTGGAATCACTTGAATCCCATGAAATTGTTTAACTTTTGTTGTGTCTCTCTGAGTGCTTATGTATTGAAAAATATGCTTAAAAAGACAAAGTTGAAATGGAATTGGGTGAGATTATACTTCCTGCTTTATAATTCCTTGTTTAAATATAAGATAGATTGATTATGTCTTAGCTTTACAAAGTGAAAGCCAGTTTAAACAGATTGTCATGTTTATTTTTTATTATATCCAGTATTCCAACATTTTTTCTTAGCTCCTGGATCTGACATCAGCATGCCAGACAGACATAGCTTGGAGTTTAGTTTCCCACATGAGCCCCCTGTGCTTAGGAAGAAGTCTGCGCCAAGACCGACAGTGGGGTCAGGGTTGGGGAGAGATGTTCAGCTTGGTTTCCTGTTCATTAACCTGGGTCTGTTTCATGGCTCTAATGGGATTACAGAAACATTCACACTGAGGATTTAGAAGCATTTTCACACAGCTCAATCCATAGCAGTATAAATTCACAGATGAAGAAGGGGTTTATGTAGCTCAGTAAGGTAAGATGAGTGCATCCCGCCTGTTTCTCCTTGTTTTCTTCATGTTGAAGAAGTCACTCTGAGACAGTAGAGACACCAATGTATGTGTCAGCAGGGGCACGTTTTCAGGAAACCATAATGTGATGTATTGTTGAGCAGAACAAATATTCGAGGAGGATCCAATCCAGTTATTGTTGGTTAGCTTGAAAGTAAACTAGTATGAAAAATAATTCATCTTTCAAACATATGTCCAACATTATTTACTTAAGCTTTGTATGCTATTTCTCAGCCTTTAGGCTATGTTTTGAGTAGCCTAAAGATTGAAGTTATTCTTTCTGGATACAAATCAGAGATAGAGATAATCTTTTGTAGTTTAAGTGAATATTGATTTATTCCACTGTCATCTAAACTGGGGAAGAAACAGTATTTAATTATGAACTGTGGAAAATTGTATTTTCAAAAGTGGCCACAGAAGTATTTTCCCTTCATAAGAATGTCAAGTTGAACTTTCCTTCCTCAACAAATGGTGTGATGGATTTGACACTGCATAAGGTTAGGTTTTAAAGGCAGTAAGGCTTCCACCTACCTCTTTTTCGCTCTTGAAACATCATCCTTGGAACCAGCCACCATGCTGTGCGGAAATTCAAAGCAGCCAGTGTAGCGTGCTCACATGTGGAGGAACTGAGGTATCCACCCTCTAGCTATAACCCTCCACCAGATAGGAGTGAATGAGCTTTACTGCCATGTTCAAGTTTTAACCCACAGAATTCATTAACAGAATAATTGTTCTTTTGCACAACTTAGTATTGGATCGTTTTCAGCTGTAGTAATGAGTGCAGGTCTACATCTCCCTCGTTCATAGATGGATAAGGAAGTATATGCAGAAAAGCACAAGACTCTTCGAGAAATTATTTTATGGGTTAACCCACTCGGAACCCCTTCTGTCTCTCTCTCAGGCAGAAGCTTTCTCTCTCTCAATAAATATATCCTGCACCAAAAAAAAAATTGTTTTATGTATCCTTAGTAGGACTTGGATTCAAAGAGTAATTTTTAAAGGTTATTTGTAGTTAATGCACAGAAAACCATGAACGAAGGAGTGGTTATTTTAAAAACTGTTAAAAATACCAACCAAACAACAGCAGAAAATGCTGCAGAAAGTAGAGTGCTCATAGACCAAGAGACCAATAAAAGGAGTTTCCTTTAGATCCAACTAAGCAGCCTTGAGGTTCCAAATGTTAGAGACTGATGGAGCAAATGTTATCCAGACTGATGGAGCAATCCAAAATATTATTATTTTCTTGCGTCAACCCATATTTGGACCCTATTGATCAGTTATGGTAGCCCCACTGCCATATTTGACCTGAGTTATACCACTGCATGTCTTCAATATCCATTCAGTTATGCTTAATGTATAAGCAAAACACTTGTCTTCATGAAGTTTCAAATTGTCTCTTTTTAGTTATGACATAATTTTATTTTAAAATATTTTCATTAAACCTCTTCCACTTTTTGAGATTTGTAGAATTGCATCTAGCTTATTTATAATCAAATCAGTACCTGCAGGCTTAATCAAGAACACATTTTCAAAGCCCTTATTTTTACATTGTTTTTCATTTCATTTTCTATCAGTGATTCACTATCCTATAAAATATACACAACCTTTTGTATATTTGCTTCTCAACTGACTTTTGCACATTTGGTTTACTTATCAAGAAATTTTATCAATCAACCACATTTAAAGTGGTCATTGTTGGTAACTATAGTTTTAATATTTTGATTATCTGATAAATGAATTTCCCAACTATCCATTCCCTTCCTTGAATTAACAAAGATTATAAGCCTGGATTGATGTGTGTAATTTTAAAAGTATATTTTCTCCCTTGTAAGAACTCAAGAATACTGTGCAAAGCATACAGCTACTAAAATTACCCTCACTAATCATTTATTATGTTCCTCCTGCCCCTAGCCTCTTTTTTTGGCAGGGGGGGAGATAAGATAATAGAGTAATGAGAACCATATTTCAAAATGTGACTTGACTGTGATTTTTTTCAAGTTTTATTAGAAAGATGTTTAGCCCTTTCCAGTAGCTTTATTATGTGTCTGGGCAACAGAAGTACTATGTAGTCTTTATCACATATGAATATGTTTGGACAATTTTCTAATCAAATTTTTTGTTCATACATGTTTTCCTGTACTTTTTTATATATACTGGAATCTGAGTAGTCCTTTACTATATTGTTTATTCTTATTGTACAACTTAAAGTTTACTGAAAAAGATAACCTTTCCTCATCTTCTGTCATAAAGTCATGTACATTAATTCAGAGTGGCAATGAGTTTAGAGTTTGGAGTTAGGATTTACATGTTCTAAGCATTGTCTTGCTGTTACTGATTGTCAGACATAGAAATTTTTGATGTTTCAATTTCCACATCTTTAAAATAAAAATAATAGTTATAATTTACTTTATGCTTTCCATTCTACTTGTTAGACTCCTTTTGAAAACAGTAAATCAACCTGATAAAACGAAGGACTGCTAAGTCCAAACATCAGTACTTTACATGAGTTTTTGTCAGGAGTTACATATTAATGATCATTACAGGACATTGGCTTTTTCAGTACAAGTAGCCTTGTGACGTCTTCATCAAATAGTGAGATGAAAGAAATGCCAGTCAGCTTTCTTTATTTCCTTGGGCTTCATTCCACTAATCTGATGTTTCTGCTCCAAAAGGTTCATTCAGTTCCTGCATCAAACTGAGGGTAATGACTGTGTGTCTTATGTTCAGGGTACATAGAAAAACTGTTCCTGACACTCCATGGAGGCTTCTGCTGAATTTAACTAAGCAAAACTGAAGCCTGACCTTTCTTTACTATGGTTGAAACCTCCTTTAAACAATGCGTATAGATTGGGTTATTTTTAGTCTTTCACATAAAGTCATGAACTTTTGTTAATGCTGCATTTGAAGAAGACTGCGTCAGAGATCTCTGAGGTTAGTGTTAGTGTAACCCTCTTCCTCTCCCAAGAATATCCCTAGTTTCCCCCACTTCTTCACCTAACCCACCCCAACAAAGTAGACACTTAATTCATTTTTATCTAGTGTTCTTCGATCACTAAAAAACTATTTTATAAAGTTTGTTGTCCTTATATATGCTAACCATTAATATACTCGAGTTTTCTTAAAACAAATAAATATGATGGAAACGAGACCTTAATATAACTTTTTACTGCTAGATTTTCATAAGAAAGTAGATAGGACCTTCAAATATTCCAAAAATACAGTTAACCTAAGCAGTGTGGCATGCATGCTTGTGTTTAAAAGATGTTTAATATGTACAGTTCTGTTCAGTGTAGCTATTCTGGTATTTACTGTTACATTCCATAGTGTCTTTTATTTAGAGAAATCAATCTTTATTTTTCATCCAAGCATGGTGAGACATATAGTATATGAAGCAACAAGTCATTTAGATAAGCCACAGTTACAAAACTTTTATATACTAGTTGCATTTGACTCACCACAAAATATTTAGATGACTTAGTCCTTCCATTCCCTTATATAATGTCATTTGTTTCATTGAAATGTAGACTAATGAAGTGAACCTTGATTAAGTTGGGTCCTCAGGGAATGCCCAGTGCAGAGTAGACTGTGCAGCAGAATAGACTGGGGCTGTGTGGCTAATCTAAGTTGTATTTTAGTGCTATCCTAATTGTACTTACAGATACTTTTACAAACAAAATTTTCCTCTTTTGCATATTAATCTTATTTCTTAGCTCTAATGCATTAAAAATTATGTGTAATTAAAACTGTTATCTGACAGATTTCAGTAACTTTTGCCAGATTTTCTTCTGAATCCTTCTCAGCTATAAAATAGAGACAAAAGTGGAAAATATTATGAGATAGTATCTTAGAACACAGGTAATTGTAAAGAGATCATTTCCCTAGGAATCCTGTTCACAGTTGTGTGCTTGTACAAAGGAGGAAAATCAAATGCATTATTTGGTTGACAACAAAAGAGAGTAACAAAATAGAAAAGGGCATGTAATACTTTTATGCCAGCCTCACAAATTAATAAAATTTCCATCCAAAATGCCACCAGTTTTGCATTTCAGTGCTCCAATAACTAAAAGAACAGAAATATCAGTGATGTTCCTTAACTTTGATTTGTTAGCATTACCAAACTGTCCCATCGTGGGAAAAGCCTTCTAGCATTACCTATTGTATTGTGGCATAGGAAAATTTTTCATCTCAGTGAGAATGATAGCGTATATAATTAGGAGTATGAGTTTTTTAATTCCCTGGATTAACACAGGGCTTATTATTTATTATAAGCATAAACTTAGACAAGTAATTTCACCTCTCTGGAACACAGTTCACTCATCAATAGAATAGATATAAAAAAATTCTGTTCACTTTATGTAGGATGCTACGAGAATGAGATGAGTTAGCACTTGTAAAGTGAGTGCTTAGCACTCTGCCTGGCATGGAACCAGCTCACTTCCAGTTTTGCTGTTAAAGATGGGTTGTTATTGCTATGAGTTTTCCTAACTCTGGGTTTGACTAGAATTTCTTGGGTTCTACCCTTTCTGTCTTGAAGTATTTATCAATTTAAAAACCTCTTTGTTCCAAAGAGATTTGTGACAAACCAAAATGTATGTCCTGTTAAAAATCATAGTAAATAGAAAATGGGCCTTAAATAATGAGGATGAAGCTGATGGAGATTCAGTACAAATAGACATACACCATAAAATCCTGTCTGCCCATCAGAGTTGTCCCGCAGAGTTGATTTGCAGTTCTGAGGAACAATCCCATCATATTTTGTCCATAATATTTATAATTTTAAATTTATTAGAAATCTTAAATTTCTTTCAGACATCAGAAGTTAAATATATTTATTGAAGCAAAATTTCATTGCTATACTTTTAAATTCACCTTTCATCTAAAAATTAAACATTTTTAGTTTGTTTTTTCTGTTTTTTTGTTTTGTTTTGGGTTTTTTTTTTTTTTTGGCCTATTTCACTCTTCTAGATTGTAGCTACAAATATTCTATGTAGCAGAAAAAAGGGAAGAAAAAGAGGTACTTGCTAATACAAGAGAAAGATACATTTTCACATTCAGCTAATCAGAAAACTTGATCATTATACTTATTCATAGACTCTTAAAGCAGTTATAGGTAATTATATTCTATCAGTTTCACAGCCCTCAAGTTAAGATTTCCAATTCTCCAGAAATTTCAGTCTTACTCATTTTTTTTTTATTTTACAGAGGATAAAATCAAGCAAATAAAATAGAATAAAACCAATCAAAACAATCCAGTGTAAGTGATACAGGACTTCAAAACAACACAAAATCAACAATAGTTATCATAATGCCTCTTGTTGTCTTCAAAATAGCTACAGATACCTTCAGACATAGTAAAAATCAAACAGAATAGAAGCAATAAAAATAAAACAATGAATGCAATAAAGGACTTCAAAACAAGATAGTAGTAAATCCAAAATGGCTACCATAATATATCTTGCTATCTTCAAAATAGCTGCCCATGCTATTGGAGATAACAAAATCAAACAAAACAAAACAGAACAAAACCCAACCCAACAAAACAATGAAAATGATACAGGACCTCAAAACAAGATAATAGGGAATCAACAATGGCTACCACCGTCAGAAGGAGATTCCCCCCTAGATGCCACATTGCATACCAGCTATCCTCTGAATAGATGATCAGACCACTGGCCCTAGACCTGCATGGTCAGTGAAACACTAAACACCACAGGCATCAAATTGCATTTCACCTTAAAAGCTATCATCATAGCCTGTGTTTCTCTGGATCAGCCTGTGGCTTGGGTCGGGGGGTTGGCTCTTCCTGTTTGCCAACCCACTCACCAGAAGGGGCTGGGGTGTGGCTGTCCCTTCACCAGCAGCCGCCCATGCAGGGCACTGGTTCGCAAGGAGGGCTTGCTTCCTGGTGGGGCCTGACCCCTACCCCCTCCCCCTCCCCCCGCCGCAGTCTATGATTGGTGCTGCCTGACAGGGAAAGGCTTGGGTCTGGCTGTTTTTGCGCATGGCGCTGGTTCGCAGGGAGTGCTCGCTTCTTGGTGAATCCTTGTTCTCCCCTACCCCCGCAGTCCGCAAATGGCACTGACTTACCTGGAAAGGCTTGGGTCTGGCTGTCCCCCTCTGCTTGTGGCGGTCCACGCATGCTGCTGGTTCGCAGTGGGAGCTTGCTTCCTGGTGAATCTTTGTTTTCTCCCAGTCTTACTCATTTAGCATTTTGACCTTGTTTTTAAATTCTTGAGCTTATAGTCTTAAAAGCTACAATTTTATTTGTGATAGTAGATAAGCACAGTGTAAATTTGATACCTTTAATACATGGCTTTTATATTTGCAATCTTGTAACAGAAATTAAAAGTAGGAATGGCATAAGCAAATCCAGAAGCAAGCAGTTGAGAGCTAGCCGAGAAACTAAGCAGAGTCATAAAGGATTCAGAATCTGTCTTGAGACTCCTTAGCGCTGACTTGGGCTAACAAGCGACTGTTGAAGCTCATTGGAGATGGAGGAGGAAGGAAATAAATGTAAGGAATGAAACCAAGAAAAGAACAGGCAAATTCTCCAGGTTGAAGGCCTTGTGGCGGAGACCACCCTACAGATTTCTCCTCTGATTCCTTTGGCTCCTCCTAACTGGAAGAAAGTGCGGGGAATGATGGCTTCGGGATATGCGTGTTGTTCTTAGTGTTAAACTGGAAGCGTGATTCGGAAGGAAAAAAGTATGCGTATTGGGGAGATCACTCACCAGCTTTGCCATAGTTCCTAACCTTTTGGGAAGTGTTTAGAGTTTGTTACCTTTTTAGCATATTTGAGCAGGTGTTGTTGCCATTTTTGGACAATAACATCAAACTTCAGCTCTCTTAAGTGAAAGCAACCCACTTTTCACTTGTGTACCAAAGGAAGGACATTAAGATTTTCTTATATTCCTATATCTAGCTGGGCGGCTGTACAGATTTTAAGAGGACTAACAGGGAGGATGTTCCCTACTTGTTTCCCTTAGTGGGATAAGTCTGGTTTAAAATGTGCCAGGCAGATGCAATTTGTTGAGGCTTCAGATCTCTAGATTCAGGCACTAGATCTAGTGCACACCATAAAATCTTGAATGATAAGAAAGGGAATCCTGGTTTAGTTAAGTCTATTCATGGTTCCATTTGATTAAGTGGTGCTTTCTTCCACTGGCACAGTTTTGGATGCCTGAGAATTTGAGTTCCTCCTGGGAATCCTGTACCTATCCCAGCTGTAGCACAGCTTGCACTTTTGTACTTTGACTTTTTTTTATCAGTGGCGGAATTGTGAGAGTAAACCCACAGAGACTTTGCAAGCCTGGAAGTACCAAACCCGAGGCAAGATCAGTGCCACGTACATATTGCCTCTTCCTCTGTCTTTCATTATGAACCCAGGGGGAGGTTTCATGCTGTTCTTATATTCAGCCTCTGAAGTTTGCCAGTTCATTAAGACAACAATTTCTTACATAGCGTATTAAATGTACTGGTTTTCCTTTAAATTTTTTTGTTGTATTTTCATGAAACCTATTGTCTGTTAATGTAAAGAAAGCTTCCACTGATTCTACTATTTGTGAAGAAAAGATAATTATATGTTTTAATTACTACATCTACAGGGCTCTTGGCACCTTAAAAAGTGCCACTTTTTGCACTAGTATAATGCAGTACAAGAAACTCCGGCATTTTTATAGTTAAACAAGTATTACATCGGAGCACCCAGTCATAACCGAAGTTCTTCTGTAAGAAGGCAATATAGTGTTGTGTTTAGAGAGTAGGTTTATATGTCATACACACCTGAATGTAAATCCTGGATCTGCCACATGAGCAAGTCGTAGCCTCATTAAACTTTAGCAGCCTCGTTGCTGCTATCAAGAGAATACAGGTGTGATAATACCTAGTAGCTGTTTCCCGGTGATGCCCTGCCCTCCATAAGCTCCAGCCCCTGGGCGTGGGCCCAACAGGGTGAGGCTGTGGCTTCTGTCTTGTGTGGTCTCACACTTTCTTGGTACACTCTTGCTCTCTTGTTTTCCCTTGGATTACCTGCTTTGAGAGAAGCCCACTGCTGTACCATTAGTGGCCTTGTGTGAAGGCTTGCATGGGCTCTACTGGAAGTAAGTTCTCGGAGGCCTGGCAACAGCAGTCACATGAGCTTGGAAGCAAACCCTTTCCCACTTGAAATTTGTACTGAATTAGAACAGCAGCCTCCAACTTGATTGCAGTCTCCTTATAGAATAGGAGCCAGAGGTACTCCAGTGAGCCGTGTCCAGTTTCTGACCTACAGAAGCTGTGAAATGATAAATATTTTGGTTTGAAACCACTAGATTGTGGGGTGAGTTGTTACACAGCATTAAATAACTAATATAACACATAAAAAGGTTCCCTCTGTGCACTAACACTATTCAAAAAACAAGAGGGCAGGCTTAGCCCAGCATTACAGGATTATTATTCATCATGTACTGCAAAATCACTCCCCATACATGTGTACAAAGAGCTCAAAAACAAGACTTGTAGACAGCACCTTGTTTGTTTCTGTAGACTGAAACATGTAAGTCAAAATACAAGTTACGTGAGAATCTGAAGATAGCATAGACAGCATCCTTTCCTAGCCAAGTGCTGCCAGTGACTTACAGAATGAGATAAGATGATATCCAAGGTGGTGTGCCTGAGTGTGAGAGTCACACACACTCATTTATTCTACCCAGATGACTTGGTGAAGAATAAAAATGATTACTCCCCTTTCCCAGTGGATTCTGTGCCACTTTGGAATAAAAAGCCAGAAATGCCCAAATATGTAGAACTTCTGATGATTCAAAAACAGAGGATTTACTTACCCAAAGACAAAAACACTTCTTTAGTTGTGGCCAATAGGGTTTAAGACTCTTTATACCCATTTTTCATTTACTCTGAAAGAGCATCTGTAATTCATCTTGCACACACTGGAAAGTTGCACCACTTCTTTCTATGTTAACATTTTTAATTTAACTAGATAGATGTTAAATATACTTCAAAGTCTAAAAGTATTCCAAAAGAAAATAAGAGACATGAACTCTGAATTCACATTGCTGATGGGACATGGATGGCGGCCTGTGAATTTGGTAGGCAATCATGCCTACATTTTTTTAAGTTCAAGGTTGAGGCAACTGTTATACTGCCTTAGTTCAAACCACTGCCAAACTGTATTGAATCCTTTAGAGTCTGAGTTATTCTAAACATGTATTTTGTGTAACCCTATTATCCTGAAGTTGATTCAAAGTCTCTTTCAACATGATTTACAGTAATGGCAAGGTTATATTCCCAGAGAGGAGATTTTGTGTCTAAGCTTCATCTTATATACAATATAACTCTCTCAGGTCAAATTTACTTACCTGAAAATACAAAGAAAAGACTGTTTTAAGAGAAACTCTTTATAGTGAGTGTACAAGTAATAAAATAGGTACTAGAGAACTTCCATTAATGCAGCCAGTAATATTACAGATAAATCTCAATTTTCTTAAGCTGCAATGGTGAGGAACAGAATTTAAGGATACAAAAGAAAAGATGCGATGGGGTATTTAACACAAAAATGTTGAAATAGCACAATAAAAATAACCACTACTTAAGAATAACTCGACCTTCAGGTTTATCAACTCTTCTGTGATGATTTCATAAAACAAGGCAGCATTTACCATTGTGTGCGTCTTAAGTTTTAAAATGTGTTGGTGTTCTGCTTTCTTTGTGGGATCATGCAGTTGAAGGCAGCTGTGCTGTCTCATCCAGAGCAGATGTCAGCACCTCCTGGCCGCATCCCGGTGCTCTCAGATGAGTCTCTTCTGGGCATGCTCAAAACTTGGAGGCCACAGACTCTTCTTGGTACATTAATAAGGTTCTTTCGTTGTTGTTTTCTTTTTTGAGACCAGTTCTCCCTACGTAGCCTAGGCTGACTTCCAACTTGGGGCAATCCTCTTGCCTCAGCCTCCCAAGTGCTGGGATTATAGGCATGTAGCACCATGCCCAGCTTGGATTCTTGAGCAGAGATAAACTCAGACTAGTACATCTAAATGCATTTTAAAGCAGTAGATTTTTTTTTTCAGTATAGGACATACAAGGAATGTAAAATCGGTGTCCTTACCACTCAGAGAATCTGTTTTTCACATCTGCAAAACCTAAGTATCAGACCGAGCAGTCTCAAAATCTCTTACCATTAAAATTCCATGAATGTTTATTATTCTAGGAAAAATGGAATTAAATTCCACTTTGCAATTTTTGTTTGGGTCTAGAAGCGCTCTGAAATGAAACTGATTTATAGGTTATTTTCCAGACTATCCTTTATGTACATATGAATGCATGCTTCTAAGACTTAAAAAGTATGAGAAACATTGCCTGTACAATAGCCATTTTGGAATTCACAATGCCTATTAGCACCAAAGCCTGAGAAATCCTATGAAAAATGGAACATTTTTTAATCCTGCATTTCTGACATTTATTTTAATGAACCTAAAAAACCCTTAAAAAAAAAAACCATAAAAGATCAACAAACCCAGGGCACAGAGTACACAGAGATTGAACCTTGTGGTGCACACAAAGACCTCGACAGCGTGGAAAGTCACGGTGGGAGTTTCCTGGCGCTGCTGTTCCACCCTGCCACAAAGCGTGTGACTTCAAACAAGACAGAGTCATCCTTTCCCAATTTTGGAGGCACAGACTGAAAATCATGACCTCAGAAGCGCCCTGCTGTCTCTGAAGTCTACGGCGCCGTCTGTTCTCTGCCTGTGTTGTAGTTTCTGATGGCAGCTGACAGTCTTGGTCATTCCTTGGACAACAGTTAACACCATCACTTTAATCCTCACCTTCCTTCATGGCCTCCTCTACTATGTCTGTCGCTGTCTCTGTCTTTTCTTATAAGGACACCAGTGAGAGGGCCCAGTATAAACTTATTTTTAACTTACAAACTCATTAACTTACATCTGCAAATTCCCCATTTCAAAATAAGGTCATATCCACATTTAGTTCAATTTAAGGTTAAACTAAAATTCTTGTCTGTGGCGATTTGGACTTAAACATACATTCCATGAGGACACAGTTTAGCCCACTGCAGTGATTGCCTGTGGAACCTCTGATCCCACTATTCTTCTCCCAGGTCATATGTTAAGAATGCCTGGACACTTGCTTCCCTAACCTTTTTTTTGTCTACATTCATTCCTGCGAATGTTTATCTCTGTGTTAATATCTTCTGTATGCAGACGATTTCCAAATTTGTAACTCTAGTCCTGATCACCCCTAAATTGCACTCTTAGATCTAATAACTCCAACATGTCCAATAAGATTAAGCACGTTTATCATCTCCAGAAACTACTCTGTTTTCCCTCTGGCAGGCTCACTCCTGCTCCATTCCATCACATCAGGAAATGGCACCATCATTCTATTATGGTAACGCCCTTAACTGTGCTCATTCTGTAAGAGCCCCCTCCCCTGGTCCTGGAGTGTTTCTGTTGTTTCAAGTCTAGCCTGTCTGTCAATATATGACTCAATGTATGTAACCAGTCATGTAATGTTTGGTCACTTGCTTTGAACCTCCCACTTCTAATTCTGTATAGACTAAACTCCTCCCTAATTCTGGGCCCTTGCCTTTGTGGAATTATCCCGCAACAGATTAAATACTACCTTCTTACCTCCTCAGTGCAAAGAGTCTTCCATTCGGTTTAGAATGGTTTTGGTTTGGCTTGGCTTGAAAATTTTCCCGCAACAAGAATATATTCTGACCCTGAACCACTTTCATTCCTCTGTCATCAGGTTCTGGTCAGATTTACACCTTTCCAGTACTAGGAATCTCCTAACCGAGTTTTGTGCAGGAGCTCTTTTCCCTTACTGTCTGTTATCCAAAGAGTAACAAATGTGACGTTTTTCAAACATGAGTATGGCCGCACTGCTGCTCAGAACTCTCCAGTATCTTCCCATAGAAGCACAAGATAGATGTTTCTTTGAGCCTCTCTCTTGCTCTTCCCCTTGCTCACTTTGCTCCATCCAGCATTACTGCATTTCTTCCCACTCTTTGGCAAACCATGTGTGAACCACTGTTAGACTTTTCCCTTGCAGTTGATCTGCCTTGAAATTCTTTCCTGTTGTTTTTGTGTGCCTTCTGTCTTGTTTCAAGGCTGTTACCTCTCTTCTCCAGGTGGTCTTCCCTAATCATCCTAAGCAAAAGATCTCCCTCCATTTGTAACTCTTTATTGTTTTTAATAGTATTGGACTTCACTTGAAAGCTTACCTTGTCTCCTCAAATTTAAATGTAAATGTGAGAGCAGAAAATTCTGTGAAAACAGATACACAATGATGTGGAAATGCTTGAATGAAAGACTCATGTAATCAGGCTTTTGCAATAGATTGAGAACTCTTTAGTCTAAATAGCTCTATATCCATGTTTCCACTTTCTCTGAAACATGCTCCACATCTTACCTTTGTCTCCCAAAAGGCTGTCAAACTGCTGAGAGCCTGTTGGAGTCTCAGGGCTGATTTGCTCTGCTGTGCTCTTCCCCATAACATCTCCCTCTCTGATCCTCCTTTAAATTCAGTCTTAATTATATGTGTTAGATACTAACTATCCTTTACTTGTTCCGTATGTGTTTCTCCAACATCACAAACCTCTTAAAGACAGGTCCAGTGTTGTAGACATTGTTGCCAAGGCCTCACAGCAGTAATACGCAAATTGTGAGCTGTCTTGGCATTTCTATTGATGAACTGATTGATCAGTTGATTAATTGATTCTTCTCAATTTCAAAACATGTAAATAAAATAGTTTAAATATGCATATCTGTGATTAGCACAAAGAATGTTACATAAAGTCAAAAAAGAGGCATTCCTATCCAAATAGGATTAAAAGTGCAGCGTAATAACTGAAGACTGAATAACTATTTCCTATCTCTTGGAAGGTAAATAATCGTTCTTAACCAGTGTGATGCTGTTAGCTGGAAAATTGGCCAGTGTGCTTTCAGTCCCAGATCATCCTGTTTGACCTTTGTTTAATGCCCATGAAAGAACTTCTTAGTCATTGTGAAACTGAGTCCAAAGATACCGATGAAAGCGCAATTAGCACAAAGTTATGCTTTGTGTGTGTGTAATCACATGTGTGTGCATGCCTGCTTACCTATGCAGTGTGTTTCAAAAATTATGTGTCAAGCATTTGAGTGTTTTTAATGAATAGCCTCATTAAAATAAACCAGATTATATAATTGACCATCCTTCATGTTGAATTTTGATGACTGGAAAATAAAAGCTGAAGTCAAGAGATGTTTTGTTATCCTTTTTCTTTTGCTGAGGTGTGAAACACTAATGGAAAGGTAAATAGAATATATGAACTGATTGGGAAGTCCCATAGTCTCTTTCCCTGCTAAGCTTGTTAAAATTAACAGCTTTAGCCGGGCTTGGTGGCTCATGCCTGTAATCCCAGCATTCAATACTCGGGAGGCCGAGACAGGAGGATCCTGGTGAGTTCAAGACCAGCCTGGGCTACAAAGTGAGCTCAAGGCCAGCCTAAACAGCACAGTGAGACCCTGTCTCAAAAAGACAAGGGCTGGAGATCTAGCTCAGTGGCCTAAGCGCCTGCCTGGCAAGCACAAGGTCATGAGTTCAATCCCCGGTGCCACAAAAAAAAAAAAAAAAAAAAAAACCAACAACTTTGAATAAGAAATGTGCTTTGAAATACCTTTCAGCAGTATGCCAGCAGACTGAATAGCTGGTAAAGAAGGGAAAGAGATTTATAAAATCTGGATCTCTATTTCAGTGAGTTCAGAATTTCCAGGAGGGGTTTCGGGTATCTATAAGTTGAAGCAACAAAAGCAGAAGGGAAAACAATGCAGTTAAAACTTCACTGTAATGAAGCAATATTAACCCAATATCCAAAAAATTTCCCCCACTACTCCTGACATAATATCTGTCAGCATTATATTCCAGAGGACAAATGTTTAATCCACTTTGAGGTAAAAACCACAAATATAGAATCAGGCCCCATTTTCATGGAGAAAAAAAGTTGAATATTTACTAAAATTCTTCTTTCCTTAATAAGGGTAATGAGGTCATGCCTAGTGAATCAGAAACTGTTAAAATTCAGGAGTTAGCCAACAACATCAATTGATGTGCTTGTGTCAGAAAGAGATATTCTGCGTCCCTATTAAGAGAAAAGCCATGCAGTATTCCCTCTCACAGGCATGACGCCGTACCCACAGCACCGAGTTAGGTCAGCTCCGGGATACACCTGCAGGTTTCCTGCTCCCTCCTCACCTTGTTGCCTGCTAAGCGTTGAACTCCTGTTTATTGGGTGGATGCTCACTGTCAGGGAGTTCTGGAGAGGGGTGGTAGGAGATATGAAATGAGCCCGGGCAGCTGCAGTCATTCCAGGGCCGCTCCGAATCTGAGCAAGAGGAGAGGAACTCTTCTGATGAAGCGGAGATCCATTGCGCTTGCTGTCCTTCTTCACACCCTTGTTTTAAATTGCAGAATTCTGATTCTGTGCATGAATCCAGATGATGTGTGTGGCAGCTACAGAGTGACAGTCATACACTGAGAAAGTTTCTTTCTCCTACTGCCCATTAGTTCTAAGATAGGAAGTAAATGTGTTTTTCACGGAGCTCCTGGTTGTTCTGAGGGGTTTCTGGAAGGTTTTGAATTGTTAAAGCTAGCATATGTGCTGTGTGAACTTACAAGCAGGAAGTGTGGTGCGAATACCCATGAACCTGCCACACAGTCTGCGCATTGCATCCTGCCTGACTCCGCCCTCCAGATACAGCTGCCTTTGGTTCTCTTGCCTATGAAAGTGACTCAAAATAACATACTTTGGAGGCTTGCTTGTTTTGTGTGTGTGTGTGTGTGTGTGTGTGTGTTTTATGAAAAAATACTGTAATACTGTCTCTGGGCTGCTGATTTCTAAAAATTTTGTTACAGGCATCTACTAATATTGTTCTGAAATGCTGTACATTGGGAGTATGTGACATGTCAACATTTATTATACACTCTAGTAATTAAGCTAGTGTTATATTAGTGTAGAGATTGGCGAATTGTCCAAGGGAAAAGGAAAACTCAAAGACAGAGTTGTGCATATCTGGAATCCTGATTTATAATTAGAAGTATCGTTACAGGTGACACATTCTTTGGCTCAAGCAATTATACTGGCACCTAAATACAGAAGAATGTGCTGAGGGTGTTCCTTATAGCATTGATTTTTAAGAGCAAAGTGTGAGGAATAATTAAATGTGTATAAACTGAATGTTTCTTAAATAAGTATTAAGATACTGTATCAATTACATATATTAATTGTAAATATACAATGGAAAACTTTACTCAAAAGGAGATAACTGAGCTTGTCGTACATGGCAGTTACGACTGCTACTTGGTGTGCTCACTCTGGAAAGCAGTTCAGTAATGTCCATTTCAGTGTTCAGTGTACAGATCTTATGCCATAGAAATTCCACATATCAGAATCTGTCCAAGGGAAACCCTCCAGCATTTTCTGAAGGGCGCACATTCAGTATTTTAAATTTCCTTATTGCTTCCAAGCAACAAAATTAGGGTAAATTTGTGTGTCTGTTCATGAGAGAGTAGCTAAATAAGTTATGGATTTATTCAAGCAATTATTTTAAATGAGATGAATTCCAGAAACAGCAGTGGAATAGAGTATATGAACCCTCCTATTCCCAAGCATTTTTAAGCCTTATCTTTAAATGCTCGCGAGCGTGCATAGGTAGACTGAAATCACTGGGGAATGGGCTGAAACCAAGTATCGGGACATTCTTCTTTGCCAAGTGCAGAATAATTGAAAAGCTGCAAATACTGAATTTTCAATCTATTTTACATACATTGAAATGACTTTTAAAAATCCCATCTTTCCTAATCTCTCACGTTAGGTGGAGCATGCCCCTGTTTGTAGCATCACAAACAAATGTGTTGTTTCCTAGTCATCTGTTTTATGCATGTATTGATTCATTCAAGCTCAGCAAATATTTATTCTCTTAACATGTGTCAGATCATCTTCTAGATGATAGTTATACAGCAGTTAGCAAGACAGATAAGATTTGGACTCTCGGGACAGAAATATTAAGGATTTTCTTGTTCAGTAGAGCCTGTAAATCAGAAGAAGTATATTTACCTGAAGTTGACATCCAATAGAGGAAGAAGGAAAAAGAGACCAGGAGGAGAAAAAGGATAAGCAGAAAAAGGATAAGAAATCCTATTTCTATACATACATTAAAAGCTGAAAATGCCAGAATTGAAGAGTCAGTCTTTTTACCTGACCATTTTGCTCAATATGCATTCCTTTAACTCTTTGGATACTTGAGAATTTTAATCTTCTAACTTTTCAGTCATTTTGAGTATCAAAAGATTGTCAGAGTAAATACAACTTTAGAAAGAACTATTGTTTGGATTTGCCTTTTTCCCCATTTTTGCTGGAAGTTCTGCAAGAAAAATATGTGAACTTACAGGTATGACAGGTATATATTTTGTAACAAAATTTAGTTGGCTTTCTTTTGAATTTTTTCATTGTTCCATAATTTGTAGGCAATATGTTGTCACTTTGCTTATTTTTACTTGATAACCAGTTTTTTAAGGCATTAAAATTAGAAAAGTTTCTTCATGTGTTCACTAATCTTTATTCCTCTGAGAGTTATTATATATAATCTAAATAACTAATCTTTTTTCTTTGCTGTACATATTTGTTGTTGATCCGTTGAAATAATCCAAATAAAAGATACCTACTGAAACAGGAGTACCAAGTCTGATAAGTTGCAGCATACATTAAAATGACATTTTGAAAATTCTACTTTTCCTTTTTAAAATATACCTTTCCCAAAAACATTATTTCATTTCAGAAAATTATCTGCTCACTTATCATTTGTTCTATTAAACCTTGTGATAATGTAATTATGCTCTTTTTCATTTGTTATGCATCTGTGAAATTTATATTATTTTTATGGATATTTGGTCTGAATGTTCATTAAGAACCAAGCATTTAAAGTTTTCTGAAAGCACTTTGCTCCAATGTACAATATTTCTCCATTAACTGAATATCAGCATCAATTATAAAATTGCAGTGCTTATCATCTTAGATGTTTAGGCTAGAAGCAATAGTGCCTTCAGTGTCATTCAGTTGAAAACACTGAATCATCTCATCTGAAAATGTTTTTCTAGGAGGTTTCAGCGACATAATATTTTTATCCTTCAACTAAATTGCTTTTTCTCCCCTCCCCCCGCCCCCGGAAATCAACAGCTTGACCAGGTCCTCCGACAGCGAAGCCTGTCCAGCTTGGAGCTGTTCCTCTCCTGCGCACAGAAGCAACTGAGCGCGCTCATAGCGACAGAGCCCGTTGACGTTGAATAAAGAGTGTGTGACAAGCCAACCCACACTGGCACTGCATCAGTCACTGGGCCTCTAAGATAAGATGCGCTCCCCAAACTTTGGGGGATTCATTTCCAGCTCAAGGGTGCGGCCAAACGATATTGACAGCTACCAAGGGATCTAATTTATTTTCTTTATTGTCTACTTCACATTTACTATTACTGTAGTAATAGAATAGCAGCAACATAATATAATATGACCCAAAAACCATCAAAAATGCACTTATAAAAAGTCAAGTATGTAAATTTTGTAGACTCTGGTGACCTATTATACAGTAGTTGGCAAAAAGAATAAATATCTTTGTTTCATGATGATCCTTGATAAGATTCTGGAATGTAACCATGCATTATTTGATTTTAACAATAGCAATAGTATGGATTTCATCGATTATTTATGTAACTTGAATATAAAATGCTGATATGATAAAGAATTATTCCAATATTATAAAACTTTCTTCTGCATTTGGATCTATATTTTCATTAGTCTACTGAAAACAATATAAATAAAAACACTATTATAATACAAATTCAATTTTGATCTGGTATAACACTACAAGTCAAGCAGTATATGTGATACATTATGTGCTTATTTCCTATCTATGCTTTTCAAAGGCACTGTGAATCAATGAAGGCATTTTTCTTATAAATTGAACCATGAACTGAATCTCTAGAAAGAGAATATAGCTCAGCCATTTATATGAATGAGGTTATAAAGTAGAATATATGAAATCTCCCAATATGTCAGAATGTTCTTAATTCATGAACAGTGATTCAGTGCAAAATCATTGTCAATAAAATGTATGTATGCAAATGTTTTGTCTTATTTTCTGAAATGCTTCTACTTTCATGACCTTTGTACTTTTCTGGAATTTCTCAGTGTAATTAAAAGAGCTGTGAAAACTAATTCGGCTAATTTATTTTCTTTTTTTAAAGTCTTTCTTCCCTTGTTCTCTTAATTCATTTTTAAAAATTCTTAAGCTTCTATGTCCATGTAGGATGATGCTTTTGTTACTTTTAAGTATTTGCAATATTAACTGAAAATCTTTCAATACCAATAGCTACTCAGTTTTCTCTTAAAATTAAATAAATTTAAGTAAAAACTAAAACAAGCAGACTGTTGAATTTAATTACAATATAGTGAAAAGGTAAAGAGTTTTTAGTTCAAGGAAAGCCATTAATCAAGTGGTGTAATTTAAAAATCATTTGGGGCCCGGGATTTAGCTCAGTGGCCCAAGCGCCTGCCTGGCAAGCATGAGGTGGAATTTGATTCCTGGTACAAAAAATAACAACAAAAAGAAAATCATTTGACTTTTTTTTTTTAAAGAATACAACCAAGCTAAATAGAATAGACTCAGTCACAACAAAACAATGAACATGGTACATGATTTCTAAACAGGGTAAAAGGCAATCCATAATGGCTACCATAATGCCTCCTATTATCTTCAAAATAACTGCCCATACCATCAGGGATAAATAAAATCAAACAAAATAGAACAAAATAAAACCAGTGGGAAAAGAAAAAAACCAAAACAATGTAAGCAATATAGAACTTCAAGATACTAGTAAAACAGCAGTAGCTACCATAATGCTTCTTGTTATCTTCAGAATAGTTGCCTACACCTTCAGACATAATACAA
>RJWT010015125.1:0-13539 GCA_004365215.1 Cuniculus paca
AAACCCCATCTGGAAGATGCAGGCCTCCCCGCATCATTAAAATAAAAATGATTTAAAAGCTGGGGAGAGGGGCAGAGATGTCAGGGGAGGGGGGTTCTCAGACCATGGCGACAGCAGTCCAGCTCCTTCCTGGCCCCAAGCCCCCCAGAGCCACCCAGAAAAGCTCAGCATTGTGGGAGGGGGGTGACAGCTGCTCAGCTGCTGCTCAGGAGGCCTGAAAAGCAATTATCTTGCTCTTAGCAGAGAGGCACCGGCTCCTACCGCCCTTCCCTCCCCTCTCCTCCCTCCTGCCTCCTCTCCTCTCTCCCTCTCTTGCGCGCGCGCGCGCACACACACACACACACACACACACGCATGCACACGATCACGCTTGCCCAGGCCAAGACGCCGTGGCTGGCTGTGCGCCCCCATGCCCCCAGCCTCCAGATCTCCTCGGCTCGCTCGGCCTCCGTCCTCGGAGCACATTTCCAACACTTAAATCATTTAGCCCGCTAAACCGGAGACGGCAAAATGGGTGCTATTTCTTAAAAACATACAGAGAGCGTATTAAATTATTGATAGCCATTAAACAGGGGGAAAAAAATTAAACAGCTCTCAGCTCTTATCAATCATTCATGCAGTTTCCACTGGGGTGTTTTCTGGGGCCAGCTCCTGCCAGCAAGGAAAGCAAAGGCGTGCGGCGTGGCTGGATGCAGGTGGGGAGGGGACACTCTGGCCCCCACGACGACCCTCATGAGGGGCAGGGGTGGGGGAGATCAGCTCTCCACTGCAAACTCCGCCTCCTCTCTTCGCCACACCATTAACAAAGGAAGACTCCAAGGCTGCCTTCAGGAACCCCCTTAATTAAATCCAGCCTGCTTTTATTAGGCACCTACTATACATCAGCCTGCAGGATGCACAGATAATGGAGCCCCCAGGTCTCCTCCCAAGCAAGAGGAGGGGGGCCCTTTGCAGGAAGGCATGACTATGCCACAGAACCATTAAGAGAGGTCCACAGAGAGGTGGCTCAGGAAAAGGGGGCTGCTCAGGCCCAAGGAGAGCTGCCAAGCAACACCGCCAAAGAAGTGATTCTTGGGTGAATTCTTGGATGAGGAGCAAAAGACTGCTTGGAGAATGAGGCGGGAATGGTACTGCAAAGGGACAGCTCGGGGACAGGCCCACTGGGCAAACCAGCAGAGCCGCGCAGGTGCCAGTGCCCCTCCTGTTGCAGCCCTGCCCATCCTGGACAGCAGCTCCTGGCAAGCAGGGAGGGAGACCTGGGTATGGCCAGTGGAGAACAGAGTGGCCCATGACCCACAGCCACGCTCAGATCCAGCCCAGGCCAGGTAGGAACACGTGAGCCCAGCACCCTGAGTTGTGCACAGGCGCAGGCGGGAGGTCGAGGTTCACCCCAGCAGCCTCGGGCGGCAGCACCTCCACCTCCATCTCCACCTCCACACGGCAGATCCATTTCCTGGCTCCGACTCAAGACACCTAAGGCCGTGCGACGCAGGCCCCAGAGGCTCCGCCACTCTGGGCACAGACGGGTCTGGCGGAGCTGCTTGGGAGCTGGGCTCCCTCCTGCCGCCACGCCGTGCCAAGGACCCGGGCACCCGGGCTGTGGGAGCCAGCTGACACCTAACACCACTCATCTCGCTGCTCAGGGCCCGTCCACAAGCAGAGGCCATCTGAGGTTCCGAGGCCGTGGCTGCAGTGCGAACAAAGAGGCCAGGCACTGCTGCCTTCTCCCTGCCCAGCCCAGCACAGCACACCACGGGCTCCAAATTCTTGAGCGCCTTTCAGGAGCTCTGGCTCGTTGGGAACCCGGGTTGGGAGTGGAGCTGGAGAAGGAGAGGCCCTGCCAAGTGTGGACTGCAACCTTGCCAGAGAAAGCTGCTGTCACAGGGAAACATTCTGGAGAGAGCGGCTGTTTCCCACTGCCCGGGACGTCACGATGTCACCGGGAGATGTAAAATCTGCAAAGCTGTGCGCAACTCGAAGGAGCCCTCTCCCCAAACTCCCAGCACTGCAGCCTTGAGGACCAGGCTCTCCATGCTGCTGGTTGCCCTGGAGCTGCAGGGCGGGCAGCTGAGAGATGAGTGTCACAGGCCAGGGTCCCCAGTTGTGTCCAGGCTCAGCATCCAGCTTGAGGTCCCTCCGTGGACCTCAGTGGCAGACACACAGTGGGCTCTATGAGGCCCTGTGACTCCCAAGGCCACGGCAACCTCCAGGCTGTCTGTCCTCACAGTCTGCCAGGGACACGTTGCTCCTGAAGTCACCCCAGCACCTCTGCTCTGCTTGCTCTGGGACTTGGTGAGATGTCACTGGCCCACTTCCCTAACAGCTTGTGACTGCCCTGGGTCCCTGCCGCCCCTTGCCTGGGTTGCTACACATGACTCCTCTCCAGTCCAGAGTCCACACAGGTGCAGTGTCCTGGCAGAGCTGGGGCCTAAGCGAGCCAGCTGAGCAGCAGAACCAAGATCGGAATAGGCATAAGACTTTGCAACCCAAATCAAACACACCTGTCCCTGCTCCATTACCAGCACTACCTCCCCGCTGCTAAGTCCCCTGGACTTTCATGCCCCAGTGCCTTTGCATACACCATTGCTGTCTCTGCCAGCCAGGTTCTTCTCTGGGTCAAGTTTCAGGTCACCTTCCAAGGCTATTGCACATTTTCCACATTATACTAGACTCCACTGTAGCCACATCTGTTCCGAACTAAGTGGGGGACATGGTGAATGCAAATGAGGTTCCCTTCATCAGCACTTGGCAAACAGGATCGGCGGGAGCCTCTAACTTCACTATACTCAAACAATCTGCCCAACACCCAGCCCACCACCCACTTATTTATTTACCTATTTAAGTGGTTTTTTTTTTTTTTTTTCAGAGAGGATCTCGCTTCGTAGTTCAGGCTGGGCTTGAACCCATTTATGTAGCCTAGGTGATCCTCGTGCCTCACCCTCCTGCGTGTCTTGTTGTCATTATAAAAGCCACTCCCTGGATAGTAGGTGAGATGCTGTCAGCCAAGTGTAAAGGAGCCCGTGGTCTTAGAGGCCCTTAGCCCAGGGAAGGGGCAGGGTCGGGAATTTCCAGCAAAAACCAACAGAAATTGGCCATGAGTGAAATCATTGACTTCGACTTGAGAGCTCTGAGAAACAGATGCCAACATCTCAAGTTCTGGCCCATGTGGGCACTTGGCCTCCCTTGGCACAGGCCTGAAGGCACCCCCGTCACGCTCTAGCTGGCCATCTGCTTCACCTCACAGCCACTAGTCACCAAGAGCTGGGCACTGGAGCCAGAGCAGCCCAGATGTCCTACCGGACAGGGGACGCCCTCCCCAGGAAGGACGCCAAGCTCTGCCCACTGACCTGTGCCCTCCTGGAGCACGCTCCCTTCCATGGTCCCTCCTCCTCATTCACCGGGGCTGGCCCTGGTCTGGCCCACCTGCCTGTGCCCACCTCAGCCCCGGGCCTCCTGCAGCCTTGTACAACTCTGAGTTATCCTCTACCTGTCCTGGCCCAGGTGCCAGGACATCCATTCTGCAGTGCAGCCCCTGCCAGGACGGGGACTTCACATTCTTTCTGGACCCTGAGAGGCACTTGGGTCAGAAGATGCACATACCTGCATGTGCAGAGGCGAGGGCATGAACGGCCTCTGGTGCACACAGTAAGGGTCCCCTGGTCCCACACAGGCCCACAGGGACATAAGGACACAAAAGCCAGGCAGGGGCTGGGCCCAGCAGACTGGTGTGAGACCAGGGGGGCCACAGCCATCTGCAGGCAGTGTGAGGAACCTCATGGCCATCATGCTGATGTCACCAGCCACCCCATAAATCAGGAAGCCACCTGCCACACATATTTAAATCACAGTTCCGGGGAGAAGTGGCCAGCAGCAGGCCCTGGCCCCCGTCGGCATGTGGGCAGAGGGAGAAAGAAGACATTGGTATTTGGCGTTCCTGCCACCCAGGGCCACCTCCTGCCCTCACTGCCCCACAGGCCCACCCAGCACTGCCTGCACAGCCTTTCTTCCTCATTCTGTTTTCTTCTTCCACACACAGCCAGGACCCTCCAGAGACCCCCAAGCTGAGCACTGCCCTCCGGTCCTTAGTGCTGGAAGCTTCCCTCAGCCCCCAGCAGTCCAGGCTAGGCACATGGCAGGGAGTGGAGAGTCCACTTCCGGTCCCCAGACCTGCTTCAGAGCCAGCTGCTGGTCCTGAGAACTCCACTGCCTCGGGAGAAGATCTGCGATTCGAATGAACTGTGACTGCAAAGAGCAACCATCAGGAGCTTGTGGTAGAGCAGGATGATTAAAACTGGGGGAACCCATGGTCTGGAAGCAGATTCGCAGTGAGGGTGTGCTGGGGATGTCCTGTGCATCTGGCACAGACTGATGCGGAGAGGACAGACAGTCTGGGAGCTGGCTCCTCAGACAGTGAACACTGGACAGTTCCCGGGAACCCACTGACCTCCCTGCCCAGGGCCTCGGCTGCCAGAGGCTGGTGGGAAGGGTGGGCACCGCCCTATCCTGAGAAACCTTGGGTGCTGCTCCATGCCAGCCCCTGTGATGGAGCCAGGCCAGGCCATTCCATGCCCCTCTCCCTGATGCCCTCCCTGCCCCACGAAGCCCAGCTAGGCCTGGCAGGCTGAGCCTTTCCAACTGCCTCCTCCACAGTGAGACCAGTGGACACCGTTCCCTCTCCTGCCACCAGGTGGGGTTGGATACCCTGACTTTCCAGCCCACCTGAACACATGGTCTTTCCCCCCACAACTCTGCAGAGTTGCCCCATGAAGGATAAGCAATGCCCAGAACCCCCGGTCTGAGCTAGGCATGTGAACCCCAAGATCCCCACAACAACCCCATGTGATAGTTACACCCATTTCTTTGATGAGGAAACTGAGGCACAGAGAGATTAAGAGGAAGCTGTCCAAAGTCACGTGGCTAGGAAATGGCTGAAATGCGAATCAGGCCATTTGGCACCAGAGTTCTCACCAACTAGGCCACAAGGCCTCCGAATGAATGAATGAATGAATGAAGGAATGAAATTTAAATACCAGGAAGCACAATGCCTTTGGAGTTGTCTTTGTGAATGGAAGCCAAAGTGGCCAGGACATGGGTGATAGTCCTTCAGGCCAGGTCTCCACAGTAACCTGCTGTGTGATCTCAAGCATGTTGCTTTCCAGTGCTGAGCCTCTAATTCCTCCCCTGTAAGATGGGGATGAATGGGGCTGTCCCATCCACTGGCCAGACACGAAGGCCATGGCCAAGTGACAGCTCCAAAGTGATGCAAAGGCTCCATGCTGACAGCTGAACAGGCAGGCCTCAATGTCCATCCCAGGGCCCGGTGCTTGCTCTGGAGGGAACCCAGGAGAACCACAGGGGAGGACTGTCCTGGGAAATCTCGACACATCACCCCCAAAGGACCTTGTGAGCAAGGCCAAACCTCATGCAAAGCAGGCCAAGGCCGCGCCCAGCTCCTCCCACCATCCCCTCTGTGGTCCTTCTCTAGTTCTTATTCCTGGTGCCCTGTGTCCAGCCCTGGGCTGGTCAGTCGCGCCACACACAGGCTTCCTCAGCACAGGGCTGGGTGCCAGTCCTCTGTGGCACAGTGTGGGGACAGTCCCCTGCTTAACGCACAAAAAGCACCTGCTCGGTCCCCAGGGGTGCTTCTGGGATAGGGCACTCATTGATCACACTGAAGGCTCGGAGGGTACCTGGGTGACAAATGAGTGCTCCTGTACCGCCCAGCTTCCTTCCCACACTGTGGCAGACATCACCAATCGATCCCTGGGTGCTCGTACAGCTCAAGTGTGGCCTCGGAAATAATTTGTTCTTTCTTTAGTTGCTCTGTTCTGCCTACCTCAATGTCCTAAATCAAAATCGAAACATTTACCTTCCACGGTCATTTTGACTTTGGGATAGAGCTAGCAATGACACTACGCCAGATCTGGTGAATAGGGTGGACGAGGACACGCTGCAGTATTTCTACGAGCCTGCCTTTCCATTCAATGACACTTGGCGGCAGCAGCATTCGCCATTTTGATCCCACCTCATAAAGACACTCATGAAAGAGGACTTCCAGAACTGCTTCAGAAAGTGGCCAGAATGATGGGATACTTTGTTGGAAGCAACAGGGAGCCCTTTTTTTTTTTTTTAAGAGGGAGCATTTAGAAGGGGGTTCATGGCAATGTGTCTTTCACTGTAGTAGTATTCTTAAAATTTAAGCATTTAGCATATACTTTGATCACACTATGTACAAATTAAACAAAAACAAAAATGTGGTATTAAGCTGAGCATGGTGGCTCATGCCTATAATCCCAGCACTCAGGAGGCTGAGACAGGAGGATCGTTGTGAGTCCAAAACCAGCCTGGGCTACAAAGTGAGCTCAAGGTCAGCCTGAGTGGCATAGTGAGACCCTGTCTCAAAAAGACAAGGGCTGGGGATCTAGCTCAGCGGTGTAAGCGCCTGCCTGGCAAGCGCGAGTTCATGAGTTCAATCCCCGGTGCCACAAAAAAAAAAAATGTGGGTATTAAACAGTAATGCTCTGTTGGTGCCTTCTTGGGGCTCTAAGCCACTGCTAGCTCAGCTCTCATGTTGAGGGGACCCCAGCAAGTGTGCAAGGCCTGGAGACTATCCCCGACACCCGCAGAGGGTCACAAAGGGCAGGAGACAGAGGCGATTCTCACCCTGATTAATGTGGCTTAGGTACTGGTGACAGTCACCTTTGTCTACCTTTGAAGTGTAAGCATCAGAGGGGTGCTAGATGACAGTTCTCTCCCTCTCTCTCTCCTACACACACACACACACACACACACACACACACACACACACTCGGGTCACAGAGCAGTGAGTGGCAGGGCTGGGATGGTGACCAGGGTCTCTCCTCTCCGCTGGGGCCGCCTCATCTGAGCCATGCAGTCGCTCAGGAGAGCAGGGCCCCCCTGACCTGTGGCTGGTGCAGTCACAGTTTTTACACCTGCCATTAACAACTGTGATTTAAGAGGTTATTTGTCTTAATTTTCGGGAATCAGCTTCTCAGAGAAGAGACAACTAACACATCGGGCTGGGGAAGCTCGTCTTTTTGGAAAATATTTATAGCATTTCAAGACAGTTTGGTGGCAATTGGATACAGCATCTGCTATTTTCCTCACGTTCCCCCACAGCTCTAGACCCACAGCAGTCAGTCACACACACACACACACACATGCACATGCACACACAGACACACACGCGCGCGTGCACGTCCCCCTGAAACAGCACAACAGTGTCCACACCTGGTGAACAGCAGCTGAAACCCATGACTTCTTGGAGAAATGAAAGACCCTGGTGACTCCACAGTGCTCAGGCCACCCTGGGGCGGCACCCAGCCCTCCAGCTCTCCCATGAGCAGCACCTATAGCTCTGCTCAGAGCCATGGCCAGGCCCCAAGGCCACCAGAGTCACACTTCCAAGAGAGGGCCAGGAGGACTCCCAGACCGGAACCTTGGCTCTCACAGGAAGCCCCAGTGGCCAAAAGGGTCCTCCCTACCAATCTGGAGCTGGGCTGCAGAGCGGAGGTGGACAGAGGAAGAAATCAACCCCTGGAAATCTGCCACTGGGCACAGAGCAGCACTAGCTGTCCGGGGACATTTCTCTGTCCCAGGACATTTCTGTCCCGATTTCACAGATGGCAAAGCTAAGGCTTCCACAAGCTGAGAGCCCCCTGGAGGCACAGGTGCTCCTCTGCGGAAGCCCAGTGCTCCTCTTCATGCTGATGGCCATCCTCATACGGCCTCCTTGCCACATTTGCCACCCCGCAGGGCACCTCCACAGCCCACCCTCCAGACCTGGAGCCTCCCACTGCCAAGACTGCATGGCCACACTGCACTGTCCACTGTGGAGTCCCCAAGGACCTTCTGCTCCAGCTTAGAGCCCCAGGTCCAGAGAGACAGGGGACAGGCTCAGGGCCCCAGTGCTGGCTGGTGCTAACGCAGAGTCTGCGTGGAAGCTTCTCAGCCGTGTAGCTGCACCCTGGCCTAGGAGTGCTGGCTGACACCCGGAATCCATTCCACCCCGTGGGAGGCTTTGACTGACACCCAGGGCGCCAGTCCAGCCTGGTGCAAATGGGGTTCCGGTGGCCACAGAAGATGCCTTCTCACCCTCTAGGTCTGCTGCCAGCCTTTGTCCTGCTGCACCCAGCTGCAAGCCCCCTGGCCCCTGCAGTGCCTGGGGATGAAGCCTAGGCCAGCCCCAAGGGCAGTGCCCACCCACACAGCCCAGCCAGAGGCTACTGCCACCTGTGTGGGCATTCCCCAGGCTCCCCTCCCATCTTGGGGGTCATAGACTCCACAAACCTGTGTCCCGGGTGGGTACTGCCCCTTTCAGATATCCACTGCCCTCCACCCCCAGCAATCCAGGTGTGAGACCCCAAAGTCACAGAGCCATCCTGACTCTTGCCACTGCCTCGACAGACGCTGAGCGCCTTTGAACTGCAGGCTGCTTTCACCGCCTCCTCCCCGCAGGGTGGCTGTCCTTGCTGTTAGTTTCTCAAGGGGTTGTTTCTTGTTGCCCTGGTCCATGACACACGGACAGCCCCACCCAATCACCCTGGAGCGCAACACTCCATGTTCTCTCTGCACTGCAAGTCTTACAAACTGGCGAGGGTTCCCTAGCTTGGCCTCTGCCCAGTGACATTGGCCCAGGAAGGTCAGCTCCTTATCACATTGCTTTCCTGCTTCATATCTAGTGCCTAGAACAGCAGCTGGCACAAAACTGATGCTTGCTGTTTGTTGAATGAATAAGTGACTGAACATCCATGATCTCATCAGCTCCCCACCAAACCCAGCCAGGATGGAAACGATGCCACTTCATGGAGGAGGACACTGAGACCCAGGGACACATGATGCATGGGGCACACAGGCCTTCTGCCCTCCCCAGGAGCTGCTGCGGCTCAGCCTCTGGCCACACCACAGAGGGCACCAGGGAGAGTTGAGTAAGGAGCCTCTGAAAGATGGTGAAAGTGTGGCGCTCCAGTACTCCTCTTGCAACGTGAAATGTCGCCTCTGTGGAAACCACATCCTGTCCCTGTGCCTGGCCCAGCCTTAGCTGCAGGCCCTGGGTGCCCTTGCCGAGACCACGGTTCGGCCTGACCCGGCCCAGTTCCTTTTCCTGGCAGTCCTGAAACTTGCTGGCAGCCCGGGGCCGGTGGAGGGAGGCAGGGGCAGCACAGGCCTCCTTTCTGGGCGGGGTAGGGCACAGCTGAGTCGAATTTGGGTCAGGCTGCTGCCCCCACGGTCCTGTGAGGCCTAAAAATAACCGTGTTTACCCACTGCCCAAGCCTGGCTTCTGCCTGGCAGAGGGGCTGGGACTTCACTGTGCTCCGGTCCCCGCCTTCCTCAGGGCTGGGAGCCTGGGCCAGCACTGCAGGGGGTGGGACCTTTGGGTCCACGGCCTTGGCTGCAGGAAGGAGCAGAGTTGAATGTGCCTGCACATCCTCAGCAGAGAGTTGTGTGGGAACAGCAGGAGGGTCAGGGTTGGAGCCAGATCAAGCTGTGGGGGGCCCGGCCAGTTCACCCCGAAGCCTCAGGAGTACGGGGAGGCTGGGTTCCAGGCGAAATCCAACTTGTTGTGTGATCCGTGCAGCCCACACCCCTCTCTGGTCCTCAGCTACCTGACTGCCCTATGGCAAGTGCTGCTGGTGACAGGTGGCTGCAGGCGACCTTGGCGTGTGCGTGGTGGGCGGGGCCCTGGGGGAGCTGGGAGCCCCATGGCTATCTTGGTGTGGATGGCAGGGCACCTTTGCCAGAGCAGCTGTCACCTGGCCACCTGCCACTCGCCCTGCTTCACCCGGATGGACTTTAACACCGGAGGGGCCAGTGCCAGTCGCCTGCCTGGAGAGGACCCTCCCTCTGGGCAAACAGGCCCCGCCCTGCGCCTGGACAGAACTCAGGCCTTCGGAGGGTGGCACAGGGCGGGAGCACAGACCTCCCTCCCACCCTGTGTCCCCGGGGCCAAGGATCCTGGCTTCAAGGACACCACTGCCTCAGGCTTTCTCCTCTGACTTGGCATACCTGTCCCACTGGCTGCCCTAGACAGGAACGAAGTCCACGGTGCTAGCCTGGCTTACAGAGCCGCACCCCTGGTCGCCTTCTGTGCCTTGACCCATGCTGTTCCCTAGGCTGTCTGTGCTCTCCCCTCACTTCTTGCCCTGGGGTTTCCTCAGCACCTCCTCCTCAAGCAGAGTGAGCTCAGTCCTCTACCACACAGCACGCAGCTCCCTAGGGCCAAGGCTTTGCCCTTCTCACCGAAGTGCCCAGGGAGCGCCCCCATGGCTACTGGCTGACCTGTGCCAGCCGAGTCCCCAGCCTGCAGCCCCTCCAGGTTCCCCTCCCTGCAGGCAGCTCCACCCTTTTCGCCTAGCTGGCTTTCCAACAGGTCCCACCCAGCTGTGCAGGGGCATGGCCCGCATCTGCACAGGCGGAGTCAGTATAGATGCCCAGGGCTCAGGGCCCCTCCTCCAACTCAAATCCACACCCTTGGGGTATCACAGTGCCCAGAGTCCCACTGCCCAAAGCCACTGCAACAATGCCTCTCCAGATCACATCTGTGACATTACCCCTTACCCGACTTTACACTCCAAGCACAGTTTGCATTCAAGGCCTTCAGAATGCAGGGCCTTGTTCCTGCCTCCATATCCCCCTGCAGCATCTCCCCCTTTGTGCTAAGCATGTCCTGACTCACCCTTCAGGATGCAGTTCAAAGGCCACCTTCTCTGGGGAGTCCTCCCTGGGTGCCCCTCTCAAGCAGGCAGATTTAAGGCAGGCAGATCTACCCCTTAGGGTGCCCCTGGGCAGAGGACTAGTCATCCAGAGCTGGCACAGGATGGCACTCAGCCTTAGAGGCATCCTGAGCACCAGGGACTACCACCGCCAGAATCAGGTGAGCACCAGGACTGTCCTTCTGCTGGTAAGGAAAGTGACACTCAGAGGTGCTGGAGATGGTTCAGGTCACACACACAGGGTGACAAGCCAGCACATGCTCTGACCCGCCTGCATGACCTGCCCCACAGGGAGCAAAGCGGAGGTCCAGCTGCCCCTTCTGCAGCAGCTGCCACTGTGCCTCACCCCACTCTCGTGGGGGCCTGGGCCACAGTGCCACCTGGGAAGGGAGGACCGGAACACATGCTAGTCCCAGGCACAGCAGCAAGGGGGTCCCAGGGTCCCTGCGGGATCACGGAAGTGAGGTGAGCTCCCAGAGGCCACCCTGTGCTGACCTCAGTGTCCCTTTGCTGGCTGCAGAGCAGACCCTGGGCTTTTTCCATGCTTCGATCTCAGGAGATCATCCTCTTTCCTCACAAGCTGCCCTCCTGCAAAATCAAACACAGACCAGTAGCAGCCAGAGGTGGGCCCTGGAGCTCCTCAAAGGCCACCCCATCAGAGCAAGGTGGGGTTCCTGTGCCCCACGAGCAATGGCCTTCAGGCACCCACACACTCAGCCCCAGGCTGCTCTCTCCACACAGGCACCAGAGGCCCATGGGGACTTTGGGGTCACCTGGCCCTAATCCCAGCTGTGCTTCTCACCAGCAGTAGGAGTTTGCATATCAAACAAATATTTGATTATGCTCACAAGGGCCCCTGAAGTAGGTGGTCTGGATGTTCCTGCACTGATTTAATAGAGAAACTGAGGCATGAAGAGACTGAGCCATTTGCCCAAGGTTGCGTTGCCCATTTGGTCCTCACAGGAGCTCAGACACAGGGCCTAGTGGCCTGGCTCCAGGGTGTGCACTGACCACCACCCCACACCACATCTAGAAAGCATCTGGCTCCCCTCGGAAGCCCCTGGGGCCTGGCCTGCTCAATTCCTCCTCCCCCATGACCTCCAGGGCTGCCCAGGGCTCCTGGCCTAGCTCTGATGGCTCTGCATCTAACAGGCTCCTCTCACCAGGCTGCTGCAGAGGCATCCACACCAGCTTCGGTCATCCTGCTGTCCCTGACGCTGGACCCTTAGGGAGGAATGGCCACTGTGTCACCAGCTCTATGCTCTACTTCCAAGCCCTAGGCTTCCACCGGGGCACCTGGTGCCCCTGCGCAGGGCCCAGGGGTATCTTTAATCCGCAGGGACACACTCAAGGCTGTGGAGTGGCTGCAACACCCAGGGGGTCTCAGGTTCAAGACTTGTGGCTCGCAGGCCTGAGAAGCTCGTGGGAATGGGGTCCCACAGAAGGGTTACGGTGCATATCACAGCTCCCCCCAGCAGCTCGTCTTCCTCACACTCGGGGGGAGGGCGGGGGCACACAGTCAGCATCCCAGCAGCCTCTGAGAGGGGCCAAGAAGACCACATATGTAGTGAGCACAAAAGCCCAAAGTGACAGAAATTGATAAAAACTTCACCGCGCCACTGACACCCCATATATCAAAGGCCCCAAATCTCATTCTCTGCTTGCCTCCAATTTCTATCAGAGCTTGCCAGCTGCACATTTATTGAGAAGTTTGTGATCTGACAGGCTCTGTATTACCAACATTAATGATGCGTCAGTCTCTAGAATTACTGGGGAAACAGTCCAATTGATTTCATTATCATCTCGAGTTCTTCACATTTCATTCCGGGCAGCTCGCTCCTGGGGTCTGGGCAAGGAGCAGCGTAAATAAATAAAAGGTATGGGCCAGGGTGACCCCGGGCTGGGAATCTGCACTTATCTGGAGACCCCGAGGCAACAGCCCTTGTGCCCCTCTGCCTTAGCTTTCACTCTCGGCGACACGGGAGCAGCAGGTCGTGTTAGGCAAGGCAGAGCAAGGGCTGGGCCAGGCCTCCCATTCACGCTACCAAGATGGAGGAGGCCAGCGGCGGGCAGAAATAGCCATGATGTCACTGTCATGTGCCCCCATCTGGGCAGGGAGCAGGCCTCATGTGGAACCCAGGGACAGCACTGGCCATGGCCCCACCTGGGCCACATCCGCTGCAGGCCTGGCAGCTGTGTCATCTCTGGGGCCAAAGGGAGTTGAAGGGTGTGCATGGGATCTACTGCGTCCCCAGCTGCTGTGTCCCTGGCCCGCTGTCCCCAGCTACCCAGGCTGCTTTCAGTTTCTCAGCCTTGGCCATGCTGTCCTCTTCCTATCTCCATCATTGCACGTCCCCCTTGGCAAAGCTTTCCTTGTCTAAAGACTCTGTCCGCCTCCTGGGATTTCTCCGCCAGCACCCTGCTTCTTTCTGAGCACTTGGTGTAATCTATAGAGAGGTCTCAGTTGGCTAAAGGAACGTCTTCCTTTGATTCCTGAAGACGAGGCTCTAGTCTGCTCTGTCCCTGTCCTGACCTGAGCACCTAGGGCAGTGCTGGCCCCTGGCAGGCCCCTGTGCAGAGCAGGTGGGGCTGGATGGCCCAGTGGCTCTGGGTGAAGATGACTGCTGGATTCAGGGCTTTGTGACCCCTTCCAGCCCTGGCTCCACTGCCAGAGGTTTCCAGAAGCCTCCTACTCCCAGATTCCTGCACACTCACCTACGGGGACTCGCCATCCCTCCTGCAGACCTCCTCCAAACTCCACTTCCCCCATGAGCACAAGGAGGCAGTGGATGGGAGCAGGAAGCTG
>RJWT010015126.1:0-20674 GCA_004365215.1 Cuniculus paca
GTTTGGTTTTATTTAAATCTGTATGTGGGTCAAGGTAGTATACTTAATATCCAGGTCCCAACAGTAATCTGAAAAACTGCTTCTTAAAGTTCTTGCTGTGAAATACTATAGTATTGTAATGTTTTAGCTCCTTGTGAATACCTAAACTCAATCTTTCTATTAGAAAAAGTAAAATTACATGGATACAATAAACTTTGAATTTAACATTAAGCTTTTAAAATGTTTACCCTAAAATATATTCAATAAGTGAACTGAAGTATACAATAAATAATGTGCTTAGAATTACCAACATGATAATTCAACGCAGTATAAAGTTTTCTGATCAGCCAAGCATCTTGGCTCACACCTGTACTGCCACCCATTCAGAAGACTGAAGCAGGAAGATCCAAGATCCAAGATGAAGGCCAGCAACTTAATGAGACTGTCTCAAAATTTTAAAAAATTACAAAAAAATAAAAAGGCCTGGGATGCAGCTCAGTGGTCTAACACTTGCCTAGCATACACAAAGTATGTGAATATGTGATAATACTGGTGATTTCTGATCTTCCTACTGTGTCCCAGCAAGTATTTCCATTCTCACTATGTCCTGTTTTTCCAATTAAAAATTGTAGGCCCATCTAGATTCAAAAGTACATTTCAAATAACATTTCCTAACCATATAAGTTAATAATAATTGTAAAAATTTTAATAATATTGCTTATAATAAATATTTCAGACCAATTCAAAAATAATTTCCGTGGCAAGTTGAGAGTTTAGGAGAATGTAGAAGATGTAGGTTGCTAATGTAATTCCAGTGGAAATATGGTCTGATACCAAGAACACTAAAAGATAATAGGGTAGCTAATTAAGCACTTGATGACAGTGCTTATAAATTCTTTGTAATGTACCTAATAATAATATATTTGTCTTTTTCAGAGATGTGATGAGTTTAGGGATCACACTGGTTGGCCATCAAAAGAAAATCATGAGCAGCATTCAGACTATGAGAGCACAAATGCTACATCTACATGGAACTGGTATTCAAGTGTGAGAAAGTGTTTCTCCCTACAAGGGAGTTGACAGACTTCACAAGAACAGTACTGGCCTTCAGTATATGCATAGAATGCTGCTAGAAGACAGTTGATGTATTGGGTCCTTCCGACAGAAGACAAGATGTAAGAAGCACCTATAGACTTGAACTCCTAAGTGCCACCAGAATATATAAAAAGGGAATTTAGGATCCACCACTGGTGGCCAGGAAAACAGCAGTGACAATAAACAAAGTACTACCTGAAAAACATCCAAACACCTTGAGCTCTCTAACCTCCTTTTTATCTTATAGACTTTTTAAAATGTACATAAAGAATTTAAGAAAGAATATATTTGTCAAATAAAATCATGATCTTATTGTTAATGAAATATTTTCCTTAAATATGTGATTTCAGGCTATTCGTTTTTAAAATGATTTGTGTTTATTCTTCATAAGGACTTTGTTTTAGAAAGTTGTTTATATCTTTGAATCTTTTTAGTGTTAAACTTATGACATATTACTACACTGGGTACCTTTGAAAGAATCTCAAATCAAAAACGAACAAAAAAATAGCATGAATTAAGATATATCTTTGTCACAACATTGGTATCCTTTTCGTGCCATTTGATTCTGTTTAATCAGTGCTGTTTTGATGTTATTTGCTAATTGGCAGGTAGTCCAGAAAAATGTAAGTTGCCAAGAGCTCTGGTATTTTTTGAAAATAAATTTTTTTGTAAAGATCAGACAACACACTAACTTTTCAATGAAAAAAAGCAATAATGATCCATAATACTCTTAAGGCACTTTTAGCAGATTGTTTATAGAGTGATTTTACTAGACAGAATTTAATTAACAAAACTCAAATTTTAGGTTCATGTCTATATTTAAGAAAGATGAGGCACTTCATCTGAAGAATGCTGGTGAAGGCATGTCTCTGAAAGCAAGAACTATCCAGTGTTATCTAAAGTTTCATCTGAGCATATCAAGATTTTTCAGTCTTCTGACATTAAGCAATTTAAGAGAAATAGTTAACATATATTTTATATTCTTTTCTGTTGAGATGCAGTCCAAACATGAAAGGAAAGAAGTTAAGTTTTATATTAGAACTCTGAAGCGTGATAAAAGGGGCAGTTCACAATTTTCACCACTCGAGAACCAATCTGCTGCGTAGAATATACCGCTGCAGTTAAGACAAAAGAACACAAAAAGTCTTTTATTTGTGAACACTGATGCGAGAAACCTGTTAAATGAAAGAACTCTTTTTATCCTGGAAGGAAGAGGCTAAGGATCTGGCTTTTGAAAAGGAAAACTTTATTTATTAAACCATGTTATTTGATTACTGTCTTAGAATTTCATAAGCAATAATTAAATGTGTCTTTATAGATATTTCAGGAATGTATACATAGTGTAACGCTTTCAAAAGTTATGAAAATCATGAACTACCCCAGAATTGAACTGTTGTACTTCCAAAGAAAATTGGGCTGTTTCTAATGATTTTAATAGAGAAAGATCCCAGGGATCGGTCATAATTGGTCTTGTTTGATAATGTGGACATCCACAAACAAACAACAGAAACAAAATCTGTAAATGTTCCTTTGTAAAACTTGTAAATTTTATTTATACTGTCTTGTTTTGTACACACATTTCTCTGTGGTGGGCTCTGAATACATTGAAAATGCACTATATTTTTCTATTTTACTTGCAGAGCATCACAAAAGAACAGGTATTTTCAGTGCTTGCTACATTATGTGTTTTCCCACATTTAGGACCAAAGATGGCTATAGAAAAACTCAAATGGATTGCTTCCCATACCCTTCCCCACCCTTTTTTTTTCTTTTAAATCACTGTACAGTGTTACTTGATATTTTAATTTATTTTTTGATTGACTAAAAAATCATTTTAATTTCACTAAAATGTTTTTGTCCCTAAGGAAAAATAATCTGTAAAAATAATTTTAATTACCATAATACAGTCACCTAGACACTTCCATTTGTAATCTTTGTAATAGACTGTAAATATATTTTTGGAACTATAACACAATGTGCTTGAGGGTTATTTTTCAGTGTCTGCAGTGTATACAAGTGTTTATACTAAGTACAGCACTTTACAATCCTAATCAGTAGCATTGGCCTTTGTGAGAATGAGTGAAAGAGTTTGAGTGAGTGTTCTTAATTCCGTTTGGATTCTAGACTCACTAATAATGAAGTTCTTTTCTTGTTCATAGCTTAAGGTGCTTATTTTTTCTATTAAAATTAAATTAACAAAAAGCCATTCTAGAAATAGAAGACATAGTATGGTACATGCAAACGGTGTCTTTCCTGCTTTTTTCTAGCACTAGATTTATAGTCGAGTAGTCTTTCTTGAGTAGAAGGGCAGAATAAAAGGTTTTTTTGAGTTTTTTTCAAAAATAACTTTTTCCTTCAGCAATATACCTCATCTGCCTTAAATTTTTTACAGCTCTTTACAGGGAAAGGGGAGAAGGGATGGGAAAGACACACAGCACAATAGGAAGTGTATGATTACATCACTATCTCTTGTTTGTAGGTTTCTTTTCTCAATCAACATTATAATTTTGAAGTATGTGTATGTGAAAAAAAAAACACTAGGAGAAAAAGAATTAACATTGTAATGCTGATTGTAATACTCTCTTCCAGAAGAGATAAGATGGTATAATGATAAGAATGTACAACTTGCACCTTGAAATCTTTTTTGATAAATTAGTGCTCAGGGGAGGAAAAGTAAAGAAAGTGAACGTCAAAAATGGAATTCCAAAATTATAAAAATGCAAAAGCAAATGGCCTCCTTGCTTTAATAGAGCCACCTTTTATACAATGCTGTCTTCAGTCTTGACCTGTATTTTGCATTCAGTACCGAAATAAAAGCAACTTTTATTACATCTGAATCTAACATTTTCTCAGCAATCAATCTGGGCCATGTTTACACTAACTGGTGGTTTATGCTTATCAGAGCACTATTAGTTGAATCATATTGTATACTTATGTAATCTACATTAGCTAGTACTATATAGGACTATATTTTAATTGCTCCTCTTATCTGTGTTTTAAAGACAATTAAAATGGTGTGATTCACCTCTCTTTTTTTATTTAGGTAATGCTGATATTCTCCCTTTTGTTTCCTGAGTAGCCTAAAACTGTGCTACCCACTGATGTGCATGTTCAAATAAATTACTGATGTGTATTTTTTTGCTATATGTGGAGAAATCATGGGGAATTTGGGGCGAGATGTGCTTTTTGTTGGTTGAATTTGTCCCTCCTTGCCTAAGAATTACTACAGGGGTCATCCTTTTATAAGGACAAACTGCTTTTGAACAGTGTCTTCAATGTATCAAGCACAAATAACTCTTTTCTTCAACACGAATCATAAGTCTCTTTTTACCAGCTTAAAATAATAAACGAGTCTATTAGACAATGTAAAGAAAATCCTGTCTCTAATCATTGGTGAATTCCTTTATGTCCCTTACACATTCTTTATTTTCTTACACAATAACATGAGAAGAGATAAAATTTTATTGAAATATTCCAGTGGAGTGATCAGAATATGAATAAAAATTAATGCTCCTAGCTTCCCCTCATCCTCTTGCACACAGACTTAATTCTACTATAATTATTCCTGAATACAACACTATTTCTTTAAGGATCCCTACCATCAAATTTTCGTTTAAACTGTTTTTGTTTCTCCCTGAAACAAATACTACTTGATAATAGCAAAAATATTTGCATCAGAAAAGAAATATTTTGCTTGTGGGCTCTGCCAGGTGTTAAACTTTGATATAATCGTAACTTAGAGAGTTTGTGCACTTAGGCTACTGAAGGAAGCAAATCCAAAGCAAACGGGAATAGTGAAAAATCTGGTTTTATTATTCAGTCGTTAAACATCAGCACTTACTTGATGATCATTTCAACTTGCACCTGAAATTAAGAACACTCTCCACCAGGACCATCTCAACCTCTACAAACACGAATCTCAAGCATGTTTCAAGAAGATGATGATAATAACAGAAAACTGCCAAACGAGGTGCTATCACATTGAGAAATGGTGTTTGGGCAAGGTTGAACTAAATTCCAAAAATAATCTTGAAATCTAAGCCTGTCCCTGCCTATTCCCGACATAAATGCAAATGAATAATATGGTGGTCAAAGATACGAGGCATAATTGAGGAAAAGCAGCAAGCCACATTCATTAATTTCACACAGTGGTAATTACACAACTTGGAACACTGAAGGACAACCCTGAAATTATCAAATTACCTTTTATAGTACTAGATTTAGAAGCAGCACAAGACCACCCTATCCTATCAGCTCCTTTTCCTCCAAAACTATAAAGCCATTATTTAAAAATACAAAAGGTCTACTAAGAAAAATTATGTTTTAATATTTATGGTATCAGTAACAATGTTTTGTTGTTGTGCTTATCTTCTACTTTTACCCTTTATCTTATATTGTTAACTGCAACAAAAACTCAATTTCAGTTTTGAAGAAAGCTGCTGAAAGGAAGGCTTACAAATGAAAGAGATGATCGAATTCCTAAAAACAAAGATCATAACTATAGATATTCAGTGATGAAAGACCATGCGTGGTGCTTGGCAAATCTTCAAGTTTCTCTAGAGAGAATGGCACCCTCCTGGCCTTGTGTCAGTGTTCCTGTCACAGCCCCCACCTCCTGTGCTCACTCATGTGATGCATCTTTGCATAGCTTGAAAGATATGGGCAGGAAAATAAAATATATTTCAAGATGCTTCTGTGAATCTCATTAGAGTTAAATGCTCTAAGTGTTTTTTTTTCAAGTTCAGTGATTGAATGTAATTAAATCTGTAATTAAACAATGAAAACCCTCTTCTGACTGACCTTGAGGTTAAAATAAATATAATTAATTGATCCAATTTAATTGGGCCTATTGCACAGTTTGAGTAGCGATAAGCAGTCATGCTAGTCTAGTATATTTTAGGCAGGTAACCAAAAAAGGAATTCTTCAGGTATTAAACAGCAGCAGGCATTTCTACATTTGATGATTTGACAAAGTAACAAACGCAGTCTACAATGAACCTCCCTAAATAATAAAGCTCCATCAGTCATACCCTGTACTTGCTAGTTCACATTAGTTCAAATGTCCCCAAAATTCCACTAATGAATATTGCATTTGTTCTCCTTTGAAAATCATGACCTGTAATTAGGTATATTTTATATATATAACTAAATAAACTATAATATGTTTTTTGATGTGTGGTTAATCTTAAATCTTAAAGATACTCAGATAAAGAAGCAGACACATTTGTTCTCAGTAACATCGATTCTGGTTTAGAAAAAGACATAACGTACCAGCCTCGCCATTTCACTACATAATCACGACTAAATAAAATGAGTGATTAGACAACAAACTCTAGAGAAACACATACAAAAAATAAGCCACATACAAACAACTGATATTCATATAATTCAAATGTTTTTAAGGTATTTCAAAATGTATAGAAATGAAGCAAAATCAAGAATGCTTTAAAAATGTGAAATGAGTTTGCAGATACTTATTACATTGATGGCATAGATTTCACAGCAAATCACAACAGGAAGTTCTAATATCCCTTTGTCAATATGCTGGAGATATGAACTGTTTATATTAAGTGCCAGACAAAATAGAAGGATAAAATGTACTCTTAGGAAAAAAAATCTGACAGTTGCGGGGGTATTTTCAGGACATCTGAAGACCTGCTGGTTAGACCTTACTGTAAATTCATGTTTTCACTTAGATCCTTACCAGCTGCACCCAGAGCTCTATACAAACGCACCAAAACTCAGCTTAACAGAAACACCAGTGGCCTGATACTACAAATGGAGGATCTTAGGTTTACTAGAAATGAGCATGGGCTAACACATGAGGTCTTGCTGCTATTTCCATACCTTCCCTCATAATAAAGATCTTTGGCAACCCACTCGGGACCCCTTCTTTCTCTCTCTCAGACCGAAGCTTTCTTTCTCTCAATAAATATATCCTGCTCATAAAAAAAATAAATAAAAAAGATCTGACATGGAGCCAGCAGAATAAGGTATAATGAGACAAAACTATCTAAAATTACATAATTTTTTTTTTAGACAGAGCCTTGCTATGTATTTCAGGCTGGTCTTGAACTTGCTATGTGCCCAGACTTGCCTCAAACACATGGCAATCCTCCTGCCTTCACCTCCTGAGTTCCAGAAATCACTGGTATGCTATGATGCGTGGCTCTATCCTTTGTATTTTGAATAGGGACAAATAATGTATTGAAAACAGAGATGAATTTTAAAATATCTTGAAAGTCACATAGAAGAAACCTGTTTCAATTGGAAAAGCACTGAAAAACGACTGGTAATTTTGACCAGAAAAGTGTGGTGGTAAAAATGAAAGGAGCAAGGTATAGCAATGATCTCTGAAATGCAAAATAACTCCTCTTCCTTTCTGAATTGGAGCAACCGAATATACTTCTGTGTCTCCACAGATTTGCTCTCTACCCTTACATTCCCTCATGCTCTTCTAAGTGGAGGAAATTCTCCTCATCAAGACATAACTCAAAAGTTATTTCCTCTAAGTTGTCATAACATCAGGAGTCAGAATTAATTCTCTTTTGTACGCTTTGCTTGCAGTCAGTGCTGTGATTATCCTACCCTGTTCTGTCAGATTATGTGTGTGTCTCTCTTCCACTAGATCAAGTACTCTTAGAGGGCAGAAGCCAAATGAAATTCTTTGTTTTATGTCCTTTGGGACTTAGTGGTTTCTGTCACTCAGTAGACTATAAATATTTTAGAATTCTTGAAGTGTAAATTAGTTCAACTTTCTTAAAATATATCGAGGATCAGGTGCTCTGAAAAATGAGTAGGGGCAGTGAAGGTGGCAGTAAAATGGGTGTTGAGGGAGAAAATAGCTTCAGAGCTCAAATGGATGGCTCTGCGATAGGCTGGGGCGGAAGGAACGCCCGAGGAGCTGCAGAGAGGAGCCAGCAGATGTGGGGGTGGAAGGAACTGAACAGTACGCAAGACCAAGTGTACTAAATAGCAGCATTTGCAGGATGTTGAACGGAATGGAAGATCTCATTGCTTGTAAATATCTGGGTAAAATTAAAGGACATGAAATCCAGGGAGGAACTGGACTTGGGAGGAAATTGGACTTGACGAGAAAAGCAATAAAAAATTATTTACCAATATTACATTTGGCAAGGCAAAGATAGGGTGACAAGTGTTTTTAAAGAAATGGTAATATGCAGAACTGAAATGTGATTTCACTTCTTAACGGACTCATCTTCTAATTTAACAATTAGACCCAGACAAAGGAAAATGTTTTTTCTTCTCATATGATAAAAAAAGCCTTTGTTCTAGTTCTTAAGATCAAAGTAAATTAGTAATTCTAGAATTAAGTAAAAATATAATGCAGTAGAATGTTGCGAGTCAGCTTGAAAATCTACTTAGCATAACTATGAAGCTCAATTTCCTTTTCTATCAGTTTAGTTTTTGCTTTTTTAGTTACTTTATGAGGAATACATAAAGTTAAACAAATGAACTTTAAATAATATAAAATAAATTTAATATAACATAATTTTGTCTTTTTCAAAAGATTTTATCTCCTGCCAACTGCTTTCTCATGTTTCATTTTAGTTTCATAAATTCCAATATATGTGTATATGAAAAAAAAGATTGATGTTTTTATATTTACTAATGACTTTTTTTTTTCACTCTTTAAGTAGCCATTTTTAACTGCATTGTGGCTTTTCAAGTTTCATGACTTGGATTTTATATAGCCCAAGAATTTCCCTGAACCCTGCACCCTCTGCTTTGTCTTTGCTTCAGTGGCTTTCTGCCAAGCACAGGCTCAAATTCAAGGTTTTTCTTTTTAGTTATTGAAGAGTCCAGTGATCTTGTGGCATGTAACTTCCAAGGTCTCTTAATCCCATAAACTGTAAACTGTGTCCCCTGCTTTCCAAACTACCTGCTATTTATCTGTTCTTAGGACTCACTTGGAGTTTCTTGACCATCATGAATTCTGTGGGTTGGCCCCTAGGTTGCAGAAGGCAGGGATTATTCAGCTCTTGTGGAAGCTGCCTGAATTTAACACCTGCAACTTCTGCATGAATAAATTATGTTTGCTTGTTCAGTAGTGCTCCAGAGTATAGTAAATTTTGATTTCTCTATTTTAATCTTGTTTATATGGATATCTAATTGTGCTAGTTTGGTTTAACATTGTGTGGAATGTTAGGTAAGGTTTTTATTGATGGTTTGCTTGTTTTTGAAATGTCAACCATAGGACCGGAGCCAAACAGAGTTGAAATAATATGACTAAGGTTGGGTCAATATTGCTTTTAGGCTCTGTATAATTTTAGAGATTTATAACTAGGATGTAAATATTCACATCTGACTCAACAATGGTAGGATTTTTCTGATTGTTCTCACTAGATCTTATTTAAAAACTATGCAGGATAACAGGCATTTTTTTCAGCTTTTTAAGAAAAATTATTTGATTTTTTAAATGGTTCTCTCCATTTAAAAAATAGTTCATTACTATTAGTATATTTCAGATAGGTAGAAATATGCATGTGTGCACAAGCAGTAGTGCTTTAAAACTACTTAAAAGTATTGTGACTCAGTAAATAAACCGTTTCTTACCTCCTTCACGTTTTTGGTTTTTTTTTGTACTGAGGAATGAACGCACGACTGCGCTTGCCAAGTACTTCACAGGTCTTATAACATGGTATATTACATCATGATTTGCTTTTTGTTATTTCTTAAAACTCTGCAATTCTGGTTCCCAAAACTCTCACTTTTGGATTTCAAGTAAGCAGCTCTTTCCAAATTTAACTTTACAAAATCTGATGGCAAAAGGTGAGGGTAGTCTGTGTGTTCATTTCCAAACTAGATGTGTAAAATTGTAACTTTCATGGAAGTTCAAGATATGACAAATAAGTTTCTTTTGTCCTGGGTCAGATGAAATAACAAGTCAGGTATCTACAAATACCTGAGCTGGATTGGAGGGAAAGGTTAGTAATGCTGTGAAGTAAGTAAGAAATGCTTTTTTGTGGTTTTCAAATTCTAATTCTACTTATTACTAGTAGACTGGTTACGTAATCACATTTCACCTCATTTTTCTCCAGTGTGAAATGAAATTTTTCTCCTGTGTGAATGATAAATCGTGCCTGTTTCATAAGATATTTGTTGGAATTAAATAAATTAACATATATGAAGCTCTTAGAACAGTTCATGGTTGTTCTTTTAATCACTAACCTCAGGAACTAAAGACTCCTCAATATTTGTTAGGTAAATGAGCAGGAATATATCTAAGGATGATATTTTTATTTTAAGCATGCAGAAAGATTCACTGACAGCAACCTAAAGATAAAATATTTTTTAAGCTTCTGAGCACTATGATTATAAAAGTATAAGTGATAGAAAATCCAAAAGATACCTTTAAGAGGATTTTTGAAAGAAAACAACTAAATATCTGAACACACTAATTTCAAGAACTAAGGACAGTTTCAGAAAACAGGAAAGAAAATCTGTATAGGAAGTGCCTTAGGCCACAGAGATAAACTAGATGTCTCCATTTCCATCTATCAGGTGTAGATAAATACATACACAGTGGAATAAGATACACGTTGCTTTTACTGAAGGCTTGATCACTCACTAAACACGACTTTGAGGGAACTGCTCCACCTAAGTCATCACCAGTCAAATAGGGCTGAAAGTACTGTTTCAAAATGCTGCTTAAAGCAAGAATGTTGAGAGACTTTAACACATTTCTGTAATTTAACACATTTACTTTCCTCCTAGCTACCAACACAAGGACTTGACAGGACATCTCAAGGCAGAGAGTGTGCCGTTTCCTTGGTCAGCCAGGATCTGGTCTGTGATAGAAATACTTACAGTTCCTTCCCTATTGAAAAACTCTTCCCCCCTTTCTCTCATTTATCCTCTATTTTGCTTATATTTTGGGTTTCTCATATAAGAGAAAACATTCAGTGTGGGAAAGAGAATAAGAGACAGAAATAGGGAGGAGAAAAGGGAGAAAAGCACTTAAAAAAGAGACAGAAAAAAATGGAAATAGAGCTTTGTCAAATGGGAAGAGAGTCAAGAGTTGGAAGGAGCACGGAGAGATGGGAGGGGAAGTGGACAAAAAAAGAATTAAGAGGTGTTATGTACATGTACAAAATTCCCAGAATAAATATACTGCAGTTATGTACTAATAAAAAAGAAAAACTAAATTTAAAAATGTAAAAAAGTAAAATCAAATAATGGAAAGAAAGAAAGAAAGAAGGAAAGAAAGAAGAAAGAAAGAGAAAGAAAGAAAGAAAGAGAAAGAAAGAAGGAAAGAAAGAAGAAAGAAAGAGAAAGAAAGAAGGAAAGAGAAAGAAAGAAAGAAAGAAAGAAAGAAAGAAAGAAAGAAAGAAAGAAAGAAAGAAAGAAAGAAAGAGAAAAAGACCTGCAGCCAAGGCAGGTAAAGTGTGATAGCTAACTGATTGTGCCCCCTTGAGTAGGAAACACTCAAATAAATAGAATCAACATAGTTTCGGCTGAAGGGATTCACTGAAGGTAGATGACGCACCCTGGATATGACAGCACACATTCAGGCTTGTGCCCTGAATGGAATACAATTCTGGAGGAGCTCCAGTCTTTGCCTTCACCTTGGTGTTTGCAAACCCTTCTGATATGGACTCACATGGATCACTACAGTGAGCACCAGACCTTCAAATTGATCCTTCAAATCTCCAGCACACAAACAGCCCTTTCACACTCTTCTAAATCTGACTCTGCAGGCAGTGATTGCAATCCTATCTTGTAAATTCTTATGTATCTGTATATCTTGCACTAAATCTGTTTCTCTAGTAAGCACTGACTAATCTAAGCAATAATGATCATATCTTCACAGCAAATAAGAAAACTCCAACTAGTCATTTCTTAAGGATGATGAGAGTTGATTTGTTTCAGTCTATAAATTTCACCAACATTACCTTGCTAGTAATGTGAAAGAAATAATTAGGATTTCAAATTTGTAAAGATGTAACAGAAATTTAGAATCATTCAGAATTCATAGTAATTTCTAAAATATAGCTGACTTAACAAGTGTACAACATCAAAGAAGAAAAATAATTAAACCAAAGGAAAACAAAAGTAGCTGAGTTCTTGATCTTTAGTTCTTGAAGCAGAAGTATAATTAGTAAAACAACCAAAATTAGATATGACTTGGTGTGATGCATATACATACACAAGATATAAGCTAACTGAATGGAGTATTTGTCAGCATATACAGTGACCTGGTATTTATAATCATTGTGGTATTGAAATTCAATACCACAGGTAGGGTGGACAAAATAACAATTTAACTGTGTCTCAAAACCAATGTAATTTAGTAGGGAAGAAATATAAGTCAAAAAAAAAAGAAATAATCATTATTTTATAACATAATTTCCCCTTTTTCCCAAATGCCAATTCCTTTCACTAACATAACCTATTGGCTGTTAATTTTTAAGAAAATATAGCAATACCTTGTCTTTCTAAAACTGTATAGGTTTACAAATCCAATTTCTTCCCTATTTTCTAAATAGCTGTAGGCAGAATCGTGAAAATTATAGAATAACACAATCTTCCTCCACTTTATCTTGATATGCATTCCATATTGTGTCACCAAGATGAAAAAATATTTTGCCTTCATGCACAGTTCATTATATAAAAGTTAATCTACTTGAATAACTAGGCAAAAAGAGTCAGTTAAGCAATAAAAGGCAAGTCAACAATGTATCTACACCCCATCACTATGTAAATACATTGAAATAAGAGAATTTAAATTTCTATTGTGTAGGAATTGGCCATAGAACTTACAGTCCTACTTTGGTTAATATTTGTGCTAGGCAAAATGCACATTTGAAATATTGTTAAAGTTGTTTTTCAATTCCCAGCAAATGAAATTCTGTGCTTAAGAATTGGAAAATGAATGTTAGTATTTCTATATCATATAATTCTAGTGCTGAAATTCGAACTTATTTGACAGTATTTCTATTGATTTGCAAGGTTTTCAGCTGTGAAAGTTTCAAATTTCATTCTTTCATTTGGAAGATAACAGATGATACTTAGTTGACCTAAATTATTTTTAATCAACTTTTAGTGATTAGAGATATATTTTAGAAGTAGAGCACTTGCGTGAGTCTTTGGATTTGATTCCTAGTACTGCAAAAATAAAACAAAATGAGACAAGACAAAACCAACTTTAATGTTTTAGCTATTTTGTAGCAGAAGATGCCCCATCTCCAGCCATATACTTCAGTTTGTTAGTTGCCAGGTAAAAGTTTTGGTTACAGTTCCTGTCACTTTTGTTTTTTAGAAATGGTTGACCACTGTGATGCATATTGTAAGAACCAATTCTCTATTGACAAGTCATTGTGCCTCTCTACTTTCTGCTTGCTTATCCCATATAAGCCTTAGACCACTAGAGATCAGAGCCTGATATTTTGGCAATAATCCCAATCAGTGCTTGTCAATGTAAATAAATCTGTCTGCAAGTACTGGGTGTTGTTTTGGTGTTCCTGCTTGCCATTGCATCTGGCATTGACTAGGAAGACCAAAATGCTGACCTCTTTGGTCACTGGTTGTGGCCCTTGCAGATGGAGCAAGAACCTCTCCAGGTCCCAAAGGAAAGGCATACCCTTAAGCTTTCTCAAATTCCCTCAGAGGTCTGGAGGATTCTGGCTCCCAGCTTGAGTGGCTCACATTGGACCCAGAAGGTAGGCAGAGGTAGTCTGTCTGTCTACCTGACTGTCTGATTCTGGTAAGACCCCAGGAGCACCCCAGTTAGTCTGTTTGTCATTGCTGCTCAGCTCAAGCAGAATTATCCCTCACCTGTGGTTCTGTGGTGATTGACATATGGCATAATGGAGACCTTGTACCCTCCTTAGTTAAGTTGCACCTAAGTCCCCACAAGGGTCACAAGCAGGAGGGCATCTGGATGGTCTTTCTCTGAGGGACACCCACCCTTTGTCTGTTGCAACATCATTCAAGGGAACACAACACACACTTAGGAAGTCAGAGATGGAAACCAGTCAAAATCCGCTGTCTCTGACTGCAGGAAAAAGGGTTTTTCTCAGATTATAGAGTTTAAAACGAAACCAAACTGCTCAAAGAAAAAAAGAATAAAGAGATCCATTCTTCCTGAGAATTCTGCATTGGTACCCTTGTCTTCTGATGCAGCTGCTGCCAACACCTATAGCTTCACTCCCTACACCCAATTCTTCTACTTCTAGCCAAATGAACCACTTCCAGTTTGACTGGTCATTTCCTTCATTCAGCCACAGAGGCCCCACCAGGAAATGTGCCTATCCTGGTCAGATGGCACCATCTAACGCCCACCTCAGATGACTCAACAATTCCTTCTGAATTCCACATTTTAACTGAAGAAAAATTGGACTTTCAGCCCTGATGAATGAGTTGCCATGGTCTTTTCCAAAAGTCATCTCACCTAGAATTATAAAATCAGTCAAGTGTTTCTCAGAGACATCAAAGAAGGGGTACAAAAAGCCCATAAACCACTGTTACCCAGAAATCTGATTAAAAAAAATAGCACCTGATGTTTATAAGAAAATCCAGTCTGATAAATGACCATACTCTCTGGTGATGAGTTATGAGGTCTATGGGACAAAAAATAAATGTATCCTCCATCTGTGAGACACAAGGAAACCTAACTACCAGACCTACCTCAACCTGAACCTCTCCTCACCCTGACAGACTTGGATGGGTGGGACAGACTGAGCTCTCTCAAATTGGGACCCCACGAGCATGTGGTCATTCCCAGAGGTTGGGCCATAGATCACCTGTTTCTGATTGTGAAACTCATCCAAGTGCAACCACCACCTGCATCAAACAGTATCCCATGCCATGAGAGACCCAGCTAAAAATTCAACAACGCATCCAGAGGTTTCAAAGCTGCAAATTGTTTATAGACCATCAGACTGCTGAAATACACCTCTCCTACCTGTAAAACCTGTTCAAGATCTCCAAGCTGCCTATGATACCATGACTGCCCTCCTTATATGTTGCCTCAATCTTTTGCCACCCATAGCCTTCTGGTAAACCTTCCTGGACCTAAAGAATGCCTTCATCTGTCTTCAGTTGGCACCCATCATCAAGTCCCTCTTTGCTTTTAAATGGAAAGACTCCAGTTCTGAACTCAAAAACCAACTAACCTGGACTCAACATCCTAGAAGTTCAAAACTTGTTCACCTTCTTTGAAAACACCCTCAGACCTGACCTCACTAGTTCAGCAGCACAAAATGTCACTGCACTTCTGATTAATGACACCCAGCTGCATGCTAGAAAGGCACAAAAGTTCTACTGCAATATCTGGCAGAAACTGGTTGCAAGAAAGAAACTTCACAAATTTCTTGGAGTTTCTGGCTTCTATAGAATCTGGAGTTCACAAAGATAACGATGCTTACTCAGACTGTCAGCCCCTGGGAATACCCAGTTGCTTACCTGTACAAACAGTTGGATCCTGTTGCTAATGGCTGCATCCCCCCTTTGCCTTTGCTCTCTAATAGCCACTGTCCTTCTGAACAAGAAAGCTCACAAGCTTACCTTAGGCTAAGACCTAACTGTCCAGGTGTCACGTGCTGTACTGGACTTCCTAAATAATTCTGAGCCACTCAGTCCTGCCACATACCTGCTCACCAAACTGAGCCCACCACCCCATGACTGAAAAATAAATCCCCTAACAGATGCTGAGTACACTGTCTTTATGGATGAAAGTTGTACTGTTAAAAATGGAGTCCAACAGGCTAGATATGCTGTGGTTACCTTGGACAGAGTTATTTTGGCCAAAGCTCTCCTGCTACTTCTTCCTCCTGCTGTTTGGAAACCTGCCACTGATGACATCACACTTACCCTCCTAAGCCTCCTCTGGGGATCCAATCTCAGTCTGGGGATTGAGACATCAACCCCAGCCAGGAAAACTTTACCCAGCACTCCTGGAAGATCTTTTTTAATCAAAGCAGACCTGCCCCCACCATACATTCTGCAAGTTAGAACCACAGAACTGGCACGCATATCCCTGTAGCCAGCTCAGGCTTCAGCACCTGTGTCACTGGCCCTGACCACCTCCCATTTAAAGACACAGAGAGACTTAGTGCTCATCTATACCTATTCAGGCTGGCCCAAGGCATTCACCACCTGAGCTGAGAGGCCAATAACAGTTTGTAGGTCCTGCTGTAAAATTCAGACCTAGCTATGGCCTACCCTTTATCATTGATGGCAACAATGGGCCTGCATTTGTTTCAAAGATAACTAAATAAAAGTTACATGCAGCATACAGTCCACAAGCTTTAAAAAGTTGAGAAAATAAAACATATTCCTATAGAAACAGCTCGTAGCTAGCTCCACAAAAGTTTAGCTAAAAGATCAGCTATACTTGTAGGCACTCCCACATATAACCCAGGTACATATTAACTGCCTGTACAAGTTTCAAAAATCCAGCTTTAGATCCACCATTCCAGAGTTCTGGAGAATTTACCTGGACTAGACAGTTCCTCTGGGTCTCACTCCAATGAGGCAATGCACTCAAAGCCTTGCTCTGGTCACTTTAGATGCTGACTGGTCCATGCACAGTTGAAGCCAGACACTATTCACAAGATTGCTCCATACCTCAATACCTTACTTCCCTTGATTTTTATGCCTTTTCAGGCTGCATATCTCAGTCCTTGCTTTATCTTAGCTGCATGGATAATTGCCCCAAGAGAATAAAAAATAACCAGTAAGGCCCTTACAGATGATTCGATGAATGTCCAAGTCACATTGGACACTCTACCAGATCAGATTAACTCCTTCACTTCCTTGTCACAGTCAACTTAGGGAGAAACCTTATAATAAGAGAAACAAACTACAAACTTCTGGTAAGAATTTTCAGTCTTGGGGACCTTGGCTAGGGCCCATCCTAGGACTACTGACATCCCTAGTATTATTGCTTCTAGTTGGGACTTGTCTCAGAAGACCGTATGTAACATGCCCAACCAACATTTGCCAGGGAAATTTAAAAAGGGGAAATATGTAGCAGATGATGTCCCCCCACCCCAGCCAGTATACTTCAGTTTGTTGGTTTCCAGGTAATAGTTCTGGTTACAGTTTCTGTTACTTTTGTTTCTTAGAAACAGCTGGTCACTGTGATGCATAGCTGGTCACTATGGTGCATGCTGTAAGAACCAATCCTCAATTGGCAAGCCATTGAGCCTCTGTACTCTCTGCTTACTTATTTCATATAAGTCCTAGACCACCAAAGATCAGGACCTGATATTTTGGGAATGAACCCAATCAGTGTCCATTGATGTAAATAAACCTGCCTCTAAATCCTGTTTCTGTTTGCCATTGCAATTTCTCAGGGAAAATCTATGCTAATCTCCTTTCTACCACCATCCTTCATAATCTCTGGAAAAAGAAAGCAGTTGTCTCTACTTCATGATTTTTCATGAAACTTTAGACCTATCTACAGTGGAGAAATGTTTCAGGAAAGATGTTTATCTTAATTAGGGATTTTAGGGATGAAAAGAAGGGAAATTTGCCTTGTTTTTTTAAGTTTGTTTGTTTTATTTTTAAATGCAGGTGGTTTTATTTTGCAGCAAAGTTTGGAAAGTACTGACTTTAACTACAGATTGATAGGCTCTGGGAAGGAATAAATAAAAACTCTTCCCACCCTTTCTTCACCAAAAGCAAATTTTGTAAATGATGATTACTTGCAAATCTCCTTTCTACCATCACCTCTCTTAACCTCAAGAAAAATGAAACAATTGCCTCTCTCTTATGATTTTCTATAAAGCTTTAGACATCTATAATGGAAGTATGTTCTGGGAAGGATATTCATCTTAATTATGTTAATCTTACTTAGCCAAGAAATGGGAAGTTGAGATCATCCCTCTGGATCAACTTAGATTTGTTTATCATTGCTATAAAATTGTTTTTGAGTAATCTGAATGCATTCATGGGATTTGTAAAAATTCATGAAATGATAGTATATCTCCCTGTAGGACATTCTACACCACATAGAGCATTGAAGCCTAAGACATTTTTTTCTGGATGTTTGTTATGGTTGATACATTGTGTCAACTTGAGCAGTTTAGAAGTTTAACTGAGAGACTCAGCAGAGAGCCAGGGTTCTTACTTTGTAAATATCCTCATCCTGTGCAAAGGAGGGCAAGGAGATTTTGTGAGTGTTACACCCACCGTGGGGGTGTGTGGCCTGCATACAGTATAAGGGAAGAGAAGAGGCTTGCACTTCCCCTTTTTGCTCTGGCTGCTGCCTTGAATTGTTGCCCCATTGCCATGGCACCCTGCCTTGGAGCCAGCTGATTATGGACTGAAATTTCCAGAAACGGTAAGCTTAATAAACCTTTCCTTGCTTCACTTTGGGTATCAGGTGTTTTGTCCCAGCAATGAGAGAAAAGTAACAAAGACAACATTGTAATTCAAAATTCTAAGTGATTATAAATTGTAAGTGCACCAATATAACTGTGATAGTCATCATTTTGATTCTTCATGGAAAACATTGTTGGGTACATTCCTTCAATATGAATTTCAAATAGATGAGAATTTTCAGAAAAATAATAGAAGTACCTTATAATATTTTTACAAGACAGAATACAGAAAATGCTTATAAAGTTTGATTGACTTTTATTCATGTAACTGAAGTGAGTATATATGTTTAATCCCATTTTACTTCCACTGAAAATTTGACAAAGGATTTAGTTATTTCCAGTGATTCCTTAGTAGTGAAATTACTTTTTGATAGCTAACATTTTAAATATTAGAAGTTTTCTTTAGAAATACATGGCCAAAAATCCAAATTTATTATATCAGGAGTTTCAGATCATACATCTGTTTTCCTTCTTTCCTTAATGAGTGTTAATTAAATATCATTTTCAAATGTATTTTAATATTCAATAGTCAAAGTAATAATAATGTTCTGTTAATAATATTATTAGTGATAAACATAAACAGAATTGCAATGTGTTTTTAGAATGTGCTAAAAAAGGTATGTGAGTTACTTTAAATATGTTTTCTAAAACTCAGTAAATTGAGAATTATTGTTATGCCCATTTTTAGATATGAAGAGAGCATTAAAGTACTCAAATAATTTATCCAGCTTAGCGAAAAACTGAAAGCCAGAATTCAAGCCACAGTAGATTTTTTCTAAAACCTGTTCTTGATATGAAGTAATGAAATTAACACTAGACTTTTGCAAAGCATGTCATAGCTAAACATCCTGAAAAGCTTAAAATCCAGTCACTCTTTAAACGCCAATGTAATATGTTAAAATACCTATTTAAGAACATGAATGAATATTGATTTTATTTTATTGTTAGCCAAATACTTTGCATCATTCACTTGGAGTCTATGTTCTTATATATTGGATTGACAGTTAACTAAGTTTAATTGTTTTTAGAGCACATTCATATATCTATTTCAAGGAGTAAAAACTATTGGAATCAACTATTTGGATATAATTTAGTAAGGCTTTCAATTTTAAAAACTATGTGGACTTACACATTTTAAAAAGTGAAATATTCTTTTTTCATATTGAATATTATGTATCATACCTGCCCCAGGCCCACTCTGTGTTATCTGATAACCAACCTAAGATCAGGGGCCAGGCTCCTTGGCACATCAAACTCAAGTGTTTTCACCATAATTTATGTTGTCTTTCAAGGTTTGTCAATATATAACCCTTAAGGGTTTCCTAGTGACTACTCTCACAAGGTGACAAGTTCCTATGTTCTAAGTCAATGCCTTAAACCCAACAGTTCCTATTATAAATTACTATCATCCCTTAATTGCAGATAGAAATTAACATATTTCTTAGATGAAATGTTTAATAAGCCGAATGTCTTTATATTATAAGAACTACTTTTTAAAACTGAGTACAGACATCCCTCATTTAATGACCAAGTCATACAATTGGGTCATTAAATGGGTTGGTCACCAAATGAGGTCTTGTACATGGTGTATACAATATAATACTCAGATCAAAAAGCAGTCAAAGGAAACTCCTACTTATTGTCTTTGCTTTTATTTGCACAAATCTTACACTCAGCACTGTTAATGTATAACAGAACTCAAAGCTACACTACTGTACTGTACAGTACAATCAGCTAAAATTTTAGTACTGTGCATGGAGGAAGTCACCATAAGGCCACAATGCCACTCATCTTCTGGTGTCAAAAGTCCTGTGTTGTAAGTTCAAGCAGCGAGTGGTTAAGTCTGAATAGCACGCTCTATTGTCAGTACGATTAGTCGTTAAAGAGGTAAGTAATCTGTGCACTACATTTTCAGCGCACGTTGGAAAACCGTATCAGAAGCATTCGTAAGCATGAACAAATGATAAGGATAAAAACTGTTACAATTCAGAGAGAATGCTGAGATAGTTGAGGGTCCAGAAAATAAAAATACACACAACTTCATTATTTAGGAACACAAAAGACAGGTTGTTACTTTTTTTTTTTTAAACAGACTGCTTTTTTAAAAACATTTTTAGACAAGTGAATAAAATAGTAATAAATAATATAGCTAAACTCTGAAGTACATTTAATTGCTGACACCATTATATAATAGCCATTTGTAAAGGAGGCTCATTGCTAGACTCAATATGTGGCTTCTGTTTATTTAT
>RJWT010015127.1:0-20626 GCA_004365215.1 Cuniculus paca
AAAAAAAAAAAAAAACCTTTCTAGAGGCTGGGAATGTAGCTCAGTGGCACAGTGCTTGTTTGGCAAGCATGAGACCCTGAGTTCAATTCCCAGTACAAAAAAGCCCTCGAGAATGCCTTCCCGAAAAACCTTTGGAACCCCACACCCTCTACATATCAAGAACTTCCCAGGGACTCCAGAGACATTGAAGAGAACAAAGAATCAGGTGTCAGGTGTCCAGATCCTCTGACTTCAGCGCCATCAGCCCGTATAGGACTGACAGCCTCAACACACAGAGAAAAAGGCTGGAGACCTGAAGACACCCAGGAGTGTAGTCACCGAACTCGCCAGGGAGTGATGTCCCACATGTTTAGGGCCTGATATAGTTTAAATAAAAAATGTCCCCGCTCTGGGCATGGTGGCACACACCTGTAATCCCAGCGTTCTGGAGGCTGAGGCAGGAGGATCACTGAGGGGATCACGGTTAGCATGGGCTACAAAGTGAGTTCAAGGCCATCCTGAATTGTATAGTGAAACCTCATCTCATAAAGACAAAATAATAATAATAATAATAATAAGCAAAAAATGTCCCCCCAAAGGGTCATGTGCTCAGAGATAGGACTTCTGGAAGGTGATTGAGTCACTAAGAGGGTTAACCTCATCAGCAGATGAAGTCCATAGCTGAAGGTGCAATTAAGAGATGAGGCCCATTCAGAGAAAATAGGGGGTGTGCATTTAGGGTATATTCTTGTCCTGGTCCCTTCCTTCCTCTGGCTCTTTCTTTTTCACTTTGATTCCTGGATGCCGCACGACACGAGCAGCTTTCCTGCGCCAGCCCCCTCTGGTGTGTCATTTCTCCTTGGGAGTCAGCTGACCCTGGACTGAAACCGCAAACCAAAATAAACCTTTTCCTCCTTCAGCTGTGCACATCAGGAATGCTGACTAATACAGACCCTGTCAATAGAGGATCAGCTAGAAGGACACGAAGCTCCACGTCCCATCTGCTCTGAATACCCATGAATTCAAGGAAGTTAGGTCTTTAGACCAAAGCGCATGTGGTCTCAGAGTGGGAGATGCTCAGGGAAGGGGCCCTAGTGACCCGGATCCAAGACAGTGCATCTGTGGACTTTGAAGCAGTTAAAGGACAAGGTGCTGTGTTGTAAGATGCTAAGTACCTCGCCCCAGTGTATGACCCTCACATATTTATCAAATCTGTTGAGACAAAAGTCCTAGAGTGTGGAGACCTGTGCTGTTTTAGCCCTTTATTTCCACATTTTGGACAAACGGGTCAAGAATTTTGCCCACCAGGTCCTCTGATAGAAGGACATCAGGTGACGCCACATGACCTGAGCCACAGGCAGGGCAAGGTCCCCAGGGCCCTGACCTCTTGCTTCTACATTGCCCCGAATCCTCAGACTTGAAGACTGAGGCCCTTGCTCCTGAAGCCGAAGATGGACTTTCGGTCCTCAAAGGCTCCATTCCCAGAGTCCAGTGGCCAAAATCCACGACGCAAGGATCAGCAACCCTTCTTGCCTCAGGCCCTGGGCTTTAGCTGCAAGGCTCCTTGGAGATTCGAGGTCTCCAATGCAGAATTTAGGATTCTCCACAGAAAGCCTCCGATCTGCATAACTGATAGTCTGCCTCTCCGTGGGAGCTGAAGATTTTGCCTTCATGTGCCATCAGATTCCGTTAATCCCAGTCCCTAGGCTGACATCTCCCAAATTCTCAGAACCAGAGGTCTTCTGGGTGTCTGAGAAGGGATGATTGTAGCCTAAGGGACTTCAGTAAAGGGTCAAGAAGAAGGGCGTGAGAAGGTGTTCTTTGGACCCTGGACTTTCTAGATCTAAGTTCCCCAGAGTCTGGTGCCCTGAGTCAGCATTTGAAGCCACTGGGCAGATGTGACATGGGGGAGGGGGCACCTCAGACCCCAAGAGTTCCAGCCCACCAGGCTGAGGTCCTTAGTATCACGGTGCAAATGCCAAGGTACTCAGACAATCTAGCTGTTCCTTGACTTATCGTGGGCCTCCATCTTGATAAATCCATCATAAATTGAAAATACTGTATCATTAAGTCAAAAATATATTGAATATATCTCATCAACCAAACAGAGATTAACTCAGCCCATCTGGAATGTACTCAGAACACAGGCGTTTGTCTACAGTTGGACTGCCATCGAACACCAAGCCTGTTTCATCATAAAATGCCGAATAATCTCATGTAATTTGCTGAATACTGTAGTGAAAGTGAAAAATAGGATGTTTGCATGAGTAGCCACCACTAATGTACATTAAAGTACAATTTATGCTGAAGGTATATGGATTTCATCTGATTGGAAAGTTGAAAAATCCTTTCGTCCAACCACTGTAGTCCAAAACTGTACATATCCACTTGCTTTAAGTCCCCCAGTCTGTGGTCCCCAGGATTCCAAGGGCCCTGAAAGGCATCCTTCAGACCAAGCAAGGCAACTTCGAGAACCATGAGCCCAGCTACTTGTACTGACCCTGGGCATAAAATCTGAAGCTTCAAAGAGCCACTAGTTTTTTTGTTTTGTTTTTTCCCCACCGTGCTGGGGATCGAACTCAGGGACTTGTCAAGAGCATCCACCAGCCCTGAGACGCTCCAAGGAAGCCGAGGGAGGAGGGCGGGGATGCCCAAGAGAATTGAGCCCTTGGGCCTGTACCACAGGCTTTATAGAAGAATCAAAAAATGTTCACAAGAACCCCAAGTGTGATGGAACAGGGGCACTCTGAAGACTCCCACAGGAAAAATAACCTCTCTAACAAACTCCCAAGTATGAGTTGCAAACCACACAAGGAAGTAAATCACCACGAGGGAGACTCTGAGATGCCACGGCCAGGAAAATCAGCCTCCAAAAGAAAGGCATAAGCAGACCAGGGACCAAGGGGCGTGAGACCGCAGCCTGGGAGAAGCTTTGGCGACACCTTGCCCTCTGCCTTGGAAGCCAACTCCTTGTGGCCACCAAAGGTGAAGGGTTCCCAGCTGGGCCACGTGGTAGCTGAGTTTCTTATTCCAGCCTCTGAGTAGCAGGAATGGGGGGCAGGGAGGCGTGGATGCTGCCTCACCTGGCTGAAGTTGGCCTCGTATTCCACTCCACCCTTGCTGTTGACATGCAGAATAGGGGATGCAATGGCTGCTGCCAGGTCAAAGCCAAGCCACAGCTTGTTCATGATGGTCTGAGTGAGAGAAGGAGGGTGCAGCAAGGGAGGGGCACCAGCCACCCCACCCAACCCTCCCATGCCCACCCCAGGGGCCGCCAGATATCAGGGTTTCCTCGAGAGGAGCCGCGTTAGCTGGGGAGCACCCAGACGCACCTGGACCACAGCAGAGATGATGAGTTCCCCCCCAGCCCCACCAATCACCAGCTTTGAGCCCTGGGCTTTGTTGATCAAAATGGAAGGTACCATGGATGACGGTGGCCGCTCACCTGGAACTGAGGGCCCAACAGGTGTCATCCACGCCCTCCAGCAGCAACCCAACGCCTCCCCCCATCTTCACTCCCTACTGAGCACACAGTGGCTCAGTGGAGCGGGTGACCCAGCCAGGGGTCAGCACAAGCCGCCCACCTTCCCCCCTCTCCCCGGGAGATGCCCGTAGGATCTGGGCTGGAGGCCTTGCTCTCACCGGGTGGGGGCCTGTGGTTGGAGCTTGGCCTGCGTCTCCAGCATAAATCCAGGAGCTCGTTGTTGAGGAGGATGCCGGTCCGCGGGGAGTACACCATCGCCCCAAAGCTGCAGGCAGAGGGGCCAGAGCCTAAGCGTGGGCTCCCATCAACATGAGCGTCAGCCTCTCAGGATCCCTGTCAGGGCTGCCCGCCAGTGTGCTGGAGCCCAGCACCCCTAAGTCCTCCCGTGCTCCCAGTCAGGACATCCTTCTGAGTAAGGTCCGTCCCAGACAGGTCCTAGCTCAGGGACCCCAGGAACATCCTTCTCAGCCAGAGATGCCCCAAGTGTCATTGTCCCAGGTGGGTTGACAGGCGGAAGGGAAGAGCAAAAGCAAGGTGCTGTCTATGGGGACAGCAGGGGGAGGCAGACAATCCAGACCAAACTGGAGGTGGAGAGGGGTCAGGTTCAGGAGCCAGGGGGAAGGGTCTGCTCCCGGCCCCACGCACGGTGTGTTGATGGTGCTGGTGGCAGCCACAGCACTGCCGTCCTCTGCCAGCACAGACACGTGGGAAGTACCCATCCTCTGGCCCCAGGCCCCAGCCAGGTTGTAGTGGCTGTGCGGGTGGTCACCACGGTCATTGATCTGCTCGCGGATGTGCTGGGCCAGAGCTTCCCCCAGCAGTTCCTGCGAGGCGTTCTGGGATAAGCAAGCATTCAGGGTCAGAGGGGGGGCCAGGTGGGATCCACAGAGCAGAGGGGTGAGTTTAGCCTCTTTGGAGGACCCTCTCAAGTCTGGGAGCCACGAGGTCCTCCCTGAGCCCAGACTATGTCCAGATCCTGCCTCCCATAGCTACCACTCCAGGGTCTCTTCTGGTCCCCAGGGCCACTGCACCCTTCCTGCCCTAGTCTACTGCTAACCTCCCCCTCTGTCCTCCCCACACCAGCCCTGACCCTCTCTTCGTGCCAACTCCTAGGGGAAGAAAGAGGAATCCCACCAGCCCCAGACAACTTCACCTGGACCTCTGGGTGACTGCGAGGGTCCCACAGCCGCCATCTCTGTCCCCCAGCAAACTTGAGTGTCTCCACGAGGTGATGGTACATGCTCACTCTCCCTTCAAGCTGCACCACTGACTCGGCTGAGAAGTTGAACCCTGGGGAGGGTGCAAGGCACAGGTGGGGGCCACTTGGTACAGTGAATTGAATGTTGGCTCGCCCCAAATACTCATCCATGTCCTAACCCCCAGAACCTGTGAATATTACCTTACATAAGACTACAGTGAACATTATCCTATGTTAAAATATGCTAAATAGAGGATTCGGGGAGGAAGAGATTACCCTCGATGATGCAGGGGAGCCCTAAGTGTGACCACATGCATCCTTACAAGACAGACACAGAGAGGAGGGAAGAAGCCAACACAGTAGTATCCTCTTATCAGTGGTTTCATTTTCCACAGTTTCAGTTACCTGAGGTCACCATGGTCTGAAAATATTAAATGCAAAATTCTAGAAATAAACAATTCATACGTTTTACATGTCGTTCTGAGTAGCATGATGAAATTTCATGCCATTCTGCTCCATCTCCCCAAGACGTGAAGCATCCCTTTGCCCAGTGTATCCATGCTGTATACCTTACCTACCCATGAATCACTTCATTATTGGATCAACTGTTCCCATTAGGGTACGTGTGTTCAAGTAACACCTATTTAATTTAAGAATGGTCCCCAACTGCAAGAGTAGTGGTGTTGTAGTTGGATCTGGAATGTACTCCCAGAGGTCCATGTGCTAATAACTTGGTGCTCAGGTTGGTGGTATACAGAGGTTGTGGAATCTTTAAGAGGTGGGCCTCAAGGGAGATTTTAGGTCACTGGGATGTGCCATTGGACGGCATTGTGGGATGCTGCTCTCTTCCTCTCTTCTTCTCTGTCACTCTTAGAAGAGGTTTAATTTGGCTCACATCTCTCTGTCTCTCTTTTGCTTCCCAGTCACTCTGAGGTGAGCAACTTGATCTACCACGTGATCCTCCCATGATGTACTGCCTTGCTACAGGCCCAAAAGCAATGAGCCAGCTAATCGTGGACTAACACCTTCAAAACTAAGACAAAATAAGCCTTTTCTCTTTGTAAACTTATCTTTCTCAGGTGTTTGTTACAATAATGGAAAGTTGACCAATGCGTAAGTAGTAATGCTGACAATTTGGATATGTTGAAGAAAAGCCATGAAGTACCTCTTTTAGGTGAAAAGGTACTTAGTTATTGTTAGTGCCTTACTGTGTCTAATTTACAAATTAAACTTTGTCATAGGCAAGTATATATAGGCAAGAACATGGTACACATAAGGGTCAGGAGTTTTAGGCATCCACTGGAGACCTTCGGACATGTGCCCTGTGGCTAGAGTATAGTCACAGATGTAGAGATTGGACAGATACACAGCCAAAAAGTATCGGCAGCCACCAGAATCAGGAAGAGGAAGGGAACAGGGTCTCCTCTAGATCCCCAGAGGGAATGTGGCCCAGTGGACAACTTGATATGGGACTTTTATATTCCAGAACGTGAGGGGATACGTCCTTGTCATTTTAAGGCCCCAGTTTGTTGCAGTGGCCACAGGACACTGACAGAGCAAGGTTCAGGCATCTGTAGACCTGGACATCATGCAGATCCTGCCCTTGCAGGCTGTGACTTCATGGGTTGTGTCTCAGGCCTGAATGCAAACCGGTGAAGGGAGCTCACTACCCGCAGAGCCTACCTGCTCCTGTGCCCTGTAACTGGTTCACCTCCTAAGGAGGAGGACCTCAGTCCTTTCAGCAAAGCCTCAAGTATAGCCCAATCTAAAGTCCTGGCCACTGCCCACAGCCCTGTCTTGGGTGTCACTCACCTGTGTTCATCCAGGCTAAGCAGGAAAAGGCAGTGGCTGCCTGCCATAGTTAGAATATGGTTTGGTTGTGTCCCAAGGGTCCTCTGAGACTGCAGGCTCAGACCCAGAGTGGTGGGAATAGGAGGTTTTAGAACCTTTAAGAGATGGAGCTGAATGCAAGGTCATTAGGTTACCAGGGCCGCACCCGTGGAAGGTAGTTAGCGTGCTACTTTTTGGTAGTTCTCACACAAGGGTTACGAAAGGTTTGGGCCTAGCCTCACCCAGATCTTTTTGCTTCCTTGTTTGAGAGGTAACTGTTTGCCCCAACACACATTCCCACACCGCCTGCCTTGGGCCCTCATCAGAAGTGAGCTAGTGTAGCTGCCCTGATTTGTTTTGGTTTGTTTTGGTTTGGTTTGGTTTGGTTTGGTTTTTGAGACAAGGTCTTGTTATATAGTCCAGAGTGGCCGTAAATGTGCGACAGTCCTCCTGCCTCAGCCTCCCGAGTGTTGGGATTACAGGCGTGCCTGTGCCACCACACTCAGCCCACCTTTCTTTCTTTCCTTTCTTTCTCTTTCCTTTTTTCTTTACCTTTCCTCACTTTCTTTTCCTCTTTCCTTTCTTTCTCCTTCCTTTCTTCTTTTGTTTCTCTTCTGTCTCTCTCTCTTCCTATTTATCTATTTATTTATTTAGGAAGGCTGAGAATCAAACCCAAGGCCTCATGCACGCTAGGGAAAAGCTCTATTGCTAGCCTACACCCTCAGCCTCCCTTTTTTAGACGTATGTCGTGTCAGGTATTCCATTCTCATGGTGAGAAACTGACTTAGACCCTGCCCAAAGCCATAGCTGGGCTGAGAGCTCAGGATCCCAGCAGAGCAGGACTCAGCAGGGGCCAGAGAAGGTTTTACCTCTCAGCACGTTAAGGATGAAGCTCAGAATGGCGCCCCCTGCAGGTGGTGGCGGTGAGTACAGAGTGTAGTTTCCGAGGGGCATCTCCAGGGCATCCACCACCTCAGGCTGGAAGGTTGCCAGGTCCTGCAGGGTCAGCTGGCTCCCTGGGGTGACACAGGGAGGGCCCCACATACAGATAGGAAAACTAAGATGAAGAAACATTTGCCACAGTGGGAATCCCCCTGTTGCCTATCTGGGCACACCTGGAAGGTGATGGTAGGTGTGTGCACAGTGCCATGGGGTGGAGGGACGGAGATCAGAGGGAAGTGGGAGAGAGGACCAGGAGTGCGGTCAGTTCAGCTGTCCAGGCCTGCTGTGGCAGGATACGGTCGCCTCCCACAGATGCCCCAGTGGCTGGCAGTGGGAGTCCTGGGGACAGAGCCTGGGGGAAGGCTCACTTTCAACCCACCACCCGCAGCTCCTAGGCCTTCCCAGGGCCTGACCCTTCTCTGACTGGGACCAGGCACTGGAACGCCAGTGTGGCTGACCTTCTTTGGCAATGTCATCCACCAGCATCTGGCCCAGCCTCCCAGTGTAGAAGGTGTTGGCACCCTCTGTGGCCACAGTCTCCAGGGTGGTGGCCAGCACGGACCATGGGAATGGATCCTGAGGCCTTAGGGGTTTGGTCCCATTGAAGAAAAGCTGCCTGGGGGTTATGGAGGGCAAACTCAGGGTAGAGCCAGGGACCAGAGGGGAGCCACACTCCTGCCAGGGGCTCCAATGAGACCCTTAGGAGCCTATGCGGGAGAGGCTGGGCCTGGGGTCCTGCAGTACTGGCTGAGTAACAGGGGGACCGAGTCTCTAGAAGCAGTGGGGCTAACCCCACCCACCTCACTCGTGGCCCCGCCCAGAGGGGTACCTTTCCCTATGGGGCCACATCTACCCAGGGCCTGTCTTTCCTGTCCTCTGGGAACCCCTGTCAGTGGTCTAACAGGGCAGGCAACGTGGCAGCCACAGCCCTCCTATCCCCCCCAAGAGAATGAGAAGGAAGCCAGGGCTGAGGGACGTGGCAGAACCCGAATCCACGCTCTTGCATCCCCATCACTTAGGCCTAAGCTTCTGCAAGCCGGGTTCTGACCCGAGATAGAAAAGTACGGCCATTCTGGTCTTAAGGCCCCCCGGGTCCCCTGAGGGTCAACCCCCAGCACGAGAGGGACTGAGCCAGAGCAGGGATGCGGCTGGGCTCCTCTGCAATGTGCCCTTGAGCCCGAGGCCACCTTGAGATCTCACCTCAGGGTTGAGTTGTACACGAGGGGCCGCAGGATCCTGTGGTTGAGGACCTGGCTGAGCACGGAGGGCATGCGGAAGTCTCCTCGGAGCAGGGTAATGGTGGGCTGGAACAGCTGTGCCCAGGGCAGGCGGCCGTGGCGGCGGTGGGCCTCGGCGTAGCCGCGGAGTTCCCCGGGCACCCCGATCCACTGGGCCCCTGCACACACACGCCTGTCCTCAGCCCTGAGACTTCCAGGCCTGCCCAGGGTTGGCCTCGTCACTGGCAGTTGCTGCCCCCAGCCTCAGCAGCCAGAGCGAGCCTTTGGAACACCCTCCTGACCACACCACTCTCCACACACACCCCTGTGGCTCCCCACTGCCTTCTCTATGAGTCCGTGGCTAGGTCCCTGGGCCTGCACAGACTGAGCCCAGAGGCCCTTTCCTACCAGCCCACCTTCATCAAACCCCTCAGGACTTTGCCCAGCTTGGCCTTCTCCTTGGATCATCCCTACTCAGAGAGCCCTGCCCCAGGAAGGTGCTCCCACCCCGGAAGATTATAGGCTCCGAGCAGGCTCCCTACACCCTGGCTCTGTCTCCCATGCAAGATGTCACTGCCTGTGTGTGAGGCACACTGTCCTTTCGAGGGGCGTCCTGGTCAGCCCTGGGGGCCCCGTAGGGTAGAGGTGGGCACCCCGCCCCCGGACCTCACCTGTACCTAGGGGCAGGGCACGTTCACACTGGTCCAGCAGGCCCTGGAAGAAGCTGGCCGGCACGGTCTCCCGGGCGTTGATGACCTCCACTTTCCCTGAGTTGGGGTAGAGTGACTGAGCAGTCATGGCACCCTCAGATGGCCCCAGCCTGTTCTCAGCCTCAGTTTCCCACTCTATGCTAACACTTGGGACAGGATGTACCACCAGGTCTGTGCATAGCAGAAGCGAGGGTGCAGGGCAGGGAGGCCTGGGAGCCCAGGGAGGGGGATGGAAGGGACTCAGGAAGGGGTTACCACCAGGGGTTGTAGACAAATCTGTCTTCAGGGGCAGCGGGTGTCAACATGGAGGCCCACCTGTGGTAGCATTGTAGATGGTGAAGATGACCCCTCCACCCAGGCCCATGCTCTGAGGGTTGACGACGCCGGAGCAGACCAGGGCTGCAATGGTGGCATCCACAGGTGAGCCCTGCTGCTGGAGGATGGCTCTAGGGGAGAGGGCACAGTCAGTGGCCTGGCCCCTCCCCCGCCCTCCCCATCTGGGCTTGCTCACCTGGCCATGGCCCATCTGCCGCCACAGAACCCTAGGTTAGGTTAGAAAACACTCTGGGCAATCCCTCAAATCTAGCTGCTGGCTGGCGCATCGCATTCTAGAGGACTGCAAAGTGTGATGCCACTTAACACTGCCCTTTGCCATTTACCAGGCATCACTCAGTTTTCAAAGAACGTCTGCTGTCATGGTTCCCGCGGAGCTCCTGGTAGCACCAGCTCATTTGCAGGCAGACCAGGCCTGGCTCACCCCTTGGAGCCCACACTGGGGCTCTGCTCCCCAGGGGCCTTAGACTGCAATGCCAGTACTTTTCTGTCTCAGGGCAGGGACTCCATTCAAACCCAGTCAACAACGAGGAAATCAAGACCCAAAGAGGGAACAGATCTGGATTCCCTGCCCCACCCCATGGAACCTCTGGCCCCAGTATCTTCCCTCGGCTCCATTCCCTGTGGCCTCTCCAGTCCATCCTGGACCCCAGTCCTCCCCAGCTCCTAAGCTGGGTGTCCCACTCCAGGCCCCAGTGTGGTTACGCATGGCTGCCACATGGAAATACGTAATCTTGGAATGGGCAAAGGGCAGGAAACCAGAAGCATAAAAGAAATGAGAGTGCTACATTCAGGCCTCCTTACACATTTAAGAAAAAAAAAAAAAAACACCATCAACAAAAACAAATGACAAACTGGGGCGGGGGAGGTAGGGTGGCCGACCCTGAATTCTCCTGAGAGACAAAGGCTTTATCTCTTTACCAAATGGAGCGAACTGACCTGCATCTCGCCTGTTAATTCAGCAGCACCCGGCCCTCTCAAAAGGCCCCTCCCCTTGGAAGCCCCTTCTGCACTTACTCCTCTCTCTGGTTTTTCTCTCATCTCCCTGGCACCCTGGTGCTGGGGGCCCTGGGCTCAGTCCTTGCTCTGTGGATGAGCTCATGCAGCTCATGGCATAAAATGCAAACTCTGAACTAGGCATGGTGGCAAAATCCTAGAATGCCAAAACTCCAGAAGACTGAGGCCGGAGAATCATAAATTCAAGCCTGGCCTGAGGAATTTAGTGACTTATTGAGACACTAAAATAAAAAACAAGGGCATGGAAGCACATGTCTGTAATCCCAGCACTCAGGAAGCTGAAGCAGGAGAATTGCCTCGAGTTTGAGGCCAGTCTGGGCTACACAGTGAGATCCTGTCTCAAAAAGTCAAAAAGTAAAAATGATCGCAAGTCCAGGAGAGATGGTAGAGTTGCAGGGAGGAGCTTCCGACATCCTTAGGAGGCTGGCGGAAGCATGTTGTGAACTCCCCGCACTCGTGGGCATAACCATCAGCCAGAATTAGGCCCAGCTTCAAATCATCTACTTACTGGGACCAAATGTACACAGATTGATGGGGACCCTCTGTGTTTTCTGGGGCCCTGGGCAGTTACAGATGGATATAGGGATGAGAACATTGGAATAAAACAAATATGATTATATCTGGGAGTTGGGAGCGTGTCCCCTGGCCCTTATTTGCTGCTAACTTCCCTGGTCCCTGAGAACATTCTAAGGACAGCTATTTGCAATGGTTTATACCCACGTGTTCCTCCCCCACCCAACGCCTCTCTCATGTGCTTACAGGCGGGGCTTTGGGGAAGCGATTGGATCTTGGGTGTGAGATGCTCATCAGTGGATTAGTCCTTCCCACTCAGGCAGGTGGTAAATACAAGGTATACAAACAGCTAGATGGGTGTGCTGAGTTTGGAAAGACCATAAAAGAATGAGGACAGATTGGGATTTTACAACCTGCTGGAGGTACCAGCTACGCTGGTCAAAAAAAAAACAGACTTGCAAAATGACTTGTTTATGTTAGGCCTGACCTGAGAGAGATATGAACTGCACATTACAAATAATAGCTTCCCAGCTACTGATAATAGGCAGCCCTAAGCAAACAAAACTTAAGGGCCAAGCCTAGTGTGGTGGCCCATGCCTGTAATCCCAGCACTCGGGAGGCTGAGGCAAGAGGATTGCTGCAAGTTCGAGGCCAGTCTGGGCTACATAGCAAGATCCTGTCCCAAAAAACCAAACCAAACAAACAAACAAACAAGCAAAATGAATTAAGGGACCAGACCTGCAGTCTTCCTGAAGCTAGCTGCATCTATACACTTGTGCTGATGGTCCTTGCAGCTTTGACTGCAAACCTTCCATCTGGATTCTTTGAGAATGTGAACCTCCCAACCTTAAACCCTACATATACTTAGCCTCCCCTCCAAATAGCTGCTGATAGCACCCCGATTTCAGCCTTCCTATATGTAGATAGAATAAATCTGATCTTTCCCACAGTCTCGGTCTAACAGCTTATAGGGAGTAAACAATACATTTTATCTATGCTACTGGAAAAAATCAGATACTTCCCTTGGCTCCAGGCATGCTGTACTGATCTTAGTTAATGGCTTTTTTGGGGTGGGGGAGGTGAGATGGGGTCTTACTATGTAGCCCAGGCTGGCCTTGAGATCGTGGTGATCCTCTTGCCTCTGTCTCTTGAGTGCTGGGGTTAGGGGCACGCATCACCATGTCCAGCAGCTAATGGCTTTTTAAGCATTGCTTTGGAACTGAATTCACCTTGACTTGGGAGGGAGGGCAGCGAGAGCCCTCTGCTTTCATGGTGTGGATGGTTTGCTAGCTGGAGAATGTTATACCTTGTTGCGGGACGCACTGGGATGACTGCACCCATCTGTGCACCAGGGGAGAGCTGCCAACCTCATCTAGTGATACTGTTGTTGAAGCAATTTCAAAAGTATTTCCTATTCTGGGACAGAGCAAGAAAGTAAATGTATTGACATTGTTGGAAACTTCTGTTACCATGGGAGAAATAAAATGAGATGAGAGATAGGGAAGGAATCTGTAATGGTGGGTTTGAACCGGAGATATTGGGATGGAGTCTCGGTTTTTTTTTTTTATTGTCTTCTGGCTCTGCACGGAAGCAAACTGAAAGTCATGGTGCCCCATTGGTAATGAGGACGCCTAGCTTTCAGATTTTAGTTTCTAAAATACCTTTCTCAGCTGGGTATGGTGGTGCACACCTGTAATCCCAGCACTTGGGAGGCTGAGGCAGGAGAATTGCTGCAGGTCTGAGGCCAACTTGGGCCTACATAATGAGTTCAAGGGCAGCCTGAACTACATAGCATGATTCTGTCTCCAAAAAACAAAAACAAAACATTGTAGTGATACAGAAAATGATAGTATCTTGCAAGATTTAAAATAGAACATCCCATGAGCACATGACACTTGGGTGGGGGAGGGGGGAATTTGGATATAAACCATAACAGATATCCTCCTTAGCCAGATGTCAGTTTAGGCTGGCCTCAAACTCATGGCAATCCTCCTGCCTCAGCCTCCCAAGTGCTGGAATCACAGGCATGTGGCACCATGCCCAGCAGATGATGGCTATAAACCTAATGAATACTTATGACATTACATATAAGATGATAGGAGGTAGAAATTTAAACAATAGATTAAAACTAATACCTTTTATATAAGTGGTATAGAAAGGGGAAAATAAAATGATTAAAAAAACATATCATGCAAATGCTAATGGTGGAAGCTACGTGATAATATTAATCTCACCTCTGTGATATAGGGCTTCCCTAGTATACACAAGATACAAGACCCTGGGTTCAACCTCCAGCATCATAAAATAATAATAATAAAGATAATAATAGTATTCATTTCAAATGATATAATCCTTAGGAAGTAAAGTAATATCCAGGCTATTGAGAGGCACCTCGTAGGAGGAAGAGGTTCCCGGCTGGTTTCACTCTTCCTCCCAGGAGGAAACAGGATGAGTCAGGGCTCTGTAGAGAAACCAAAGCAATAGGACACAGGCAGACAGAAGACAGCTTGTCCTAAGGCACCAGCTTGCGCAGTGGTGAGCTGGGGAGTTTGAAATCTGCAGAGAACAGCTGCAGTCCATCCCGTCAGCCAAGAGTGGATGCTGCAGTCTTGAGTTCAAAATCTCGAGGGGGGCAGGCTAGAAACACATTCAGAACTTCCTGTAATGTTATTTTTATTATTATTTGCAGCATCAGAGATTCACCCTAAGGCCATGCACATGCTAGACAACAGCTCTACCACTGAGCTGGTTTTTTAAAATTTTTTTTTTATTTCCTCAGGCTTTTTAATTTTTTATTTACTTTTTTTCTTTATTTTGAGGCAGGCGCATACTTGTAATCCTAGCCCTCAGGAGGCTGAGGCAGGAGGATCACTCAGTGCAAATTGGAGGCCAGCCTGGACTACATATTAACACCCTATCTCAAAAAAACAAAACAAAACAAAGACTAAGTTAAGCCATTGTAAGTTGGGGACTGTCTATATTAGTCTAGACACTGCTGGGAGAGTATTTTAGGATGTGATTAACTTTATAATCAGTCAATTTCTAGTAGAACAGATGTACTTCCATGATCTATGTGAGTCTCATACATCAGTTGGAGGTCTTAAGAGCAAAAACTCAGATTTTATGGGGAAGAAAAAATTCTGCCGCAAGACTCTACCAGAAATGTTGTCTGAGCTGGGTATGGTGGCATGTGCTTATAGTCCTAGCTACTTCAGAGGCTGAGGCAGGAGGATTGCTGTAGCCCGGGAGGTGCCAGACATAGAAACACAGTGAGACTCTGTCTAAAAACAAAAATAAAAGCAATTTGGCCAGGCAGAGCGATGCACACCTGGAACCCCAGTTTGAGGGTAAACACGGGCAATTTAGCAAGAGCCTGATATTTAGTATGATCTTCTCTCACGTTGCCAGACAGCCCCCCAATCCAGGAGAGATCAACCCACAGTGCACTGTGCTGCTAAGCCAGGATGTTTGGTAGGTTAAGTGGAATAAATGAATTTTGATATCTATTTTCAACTAATGATGGGTTTATTGGGATGTAATCCCATCATAAATTGAAGAGCATCCCCCCCACCCCGGCAGTAGTGGGGATTGAACCTAAGGCCTTTGTGTTGAGCTATATCTCAAACTCTTAAAAAAATTTTAATTTTGAGACAGGTTCTTACTAAATTCCTAAGTTGCCCAAGCTGGTTTGAACCTGTGATCCTCCTGCCTCAGCCTCCCAAAGTGCTGAGTTATAGGTGTGTGCCGCCACACTTCACAAGCATCTGCATTTGACCTCACCAATAGGCACCACAAGCCAACCAAATCGACGCTTTTTTTTTTAATCGACACTGAGTATTAACCATAGAGCAGCCAGCAGCTCTGCTACCGAGCTATTTCCCCAGCCTTTTATGGATAATATGCTCCCCAGAGAATAACCATAAAAGAAAGGACTAAAGGTGCTCTGTCATATATCCAATGTTGTCATTATATATGGTACATAATATATAATAAAGATATTAATACATAAACATCCTTTGGAACAAGAATACAAACCTTTCTAGATATCAAAAACTAACAAAAAGCCAAATTTGTTTTGTTTTTGTTTTTGTTTTTGTGGCAGGATCTCCCTATATTGTACAGGCTGGCCTTGAACTTGCTTATGTGGTGCAGCATGACCTCAAATTCCTGGTGATACTCCTGCCTCCTGCTTCCCAGGTGCTAGGATTATATGCTTGTCCAAAAAACCAAATTTGGGCTGAGAATAGAGCTCAGTGGTAGAGTGCTTGCCTAGCTTGTATGGGGCCCTGGGTCAATTTCTAGTATCACATACACAAAAAAACTTTTTTTCTGAGGCAGGTCTTGGTACGTATTTCAGGCTGGTCTTGAACTCACTATGTAGCCCAGGCTGGCCCTGAACTCGGCGGCCATTCTCCTGCCTCAGCCTCCCAAGTGCTGAGATTCATCATGCCCAGCAAAAAGTAAAATTAAGTTAAAACGAAAGGATTAAAAAAGCCCTAAAACGGAATGCACACGGACCAATGATCACATCCAACCCCCCCAGTATCAGTTAAGGATTTATTATCTTCTCCCCTATTATAAAGGCAGGGGCTTTGCCATCTTGCTTCCCAGTGTGTCCCTGAGCCGAGACCGGCAGATGCAGGTGTACCTGACGTACTCCATATGGAACACTGCAGATGGCGAAAGGGACACCCTGCCCCCCACACGCACTCACAGCCTCATAAACGCACCCCTGGGCTTGCGTCCGGGGCTGGTATTCCTACGCGCCAGCTGCAGGACCCTGGGCAGGTAACTCAGTAACCCGAGCCTGGGTTCCTCAGCCGTGAAATGCGGGTAGTTCCGGGCAGCAGGAGGACTGCACGCTTCTATTGCCAAGGAGCCAGAGGTTGCTGTCGCCATCGCCGCTGCCACACACTCAGACAGGCGGATCACATGCAACCATTCGCACACATGCGCAGTCCTTGGGCAGGGATGGTGGCCGTTTCCTCCTGAGCCTCGGAAGGGAGGAAACGCAGTCATTTCTCGGTGAGCATGCTGAGTACAGAGAGCCACCAGGGTCACAGCCCCACGCTGGAGCCAGGAGGGGAGGAAAGAGCAGATCAAAGGCCATGGTCCTGGAGGAAGAAGTCACACCCTAATCCCCCAAAAGGTCTGGAGATGTCAACCCGATCCAGCCAAGCCACCATGAAGGTCATTAGACAGAGCAGTGGCCCTGCAGGGAGCCCCTCCAGTGGGTGGGCTGAGCGGCACACCTCAGCACCAGACACCAGCTGAGTTCCGAGCAGCTGACAAAACCCAGCCCTTAGCCAGGTGTGGTGGTGCACACCTGTAATCCCAGCACTCAGGGGTCAGGCAGGAGGATCACTGTGAGTTCAAGGCCAGCCTAGAATGCCTAGTGAGACCCTGTCTCAGAAATAACCAACGAACAAACAAAAACCCACCCCTTGGGGGCCTAAAACTCCATCCCACAGTCCAGTGCCAGCCTGGACTCCGATTCTCTAGAAGTTTGCTCGTGAGAGCCCCGGGCGCAGCACTGTGCACCTGCCAGGGTCTGCTCCAGCTGCTTGCCTGCTGTGCTAAAGCTCTGGCCTTCGCGGGCCAGGCCCACAGGCTGGCTAGGGATTGGGGCTCACGGGGAGGAACAGGGGCTCCAGGAAAACCCCAGCCCCCTACAGCCCCAGAGAGTTTCCATCCCTGCAGGAGTGGCGGTGGCACAGGGCAAAGAATGCCATTTCCAGCCGAGCTTGTCCCTTGAGCCACCTGGTAGGTTCCTTTTCTTGGCCAGGCTTAATCTTCCTAAGTCAAATGGAAAAGCAAGTCCTGCCCCGGAGGATCCGCTCGGAGGGCAGGCATTTTCCTTCCTTCCCTTCTCTCTCTTTCTTTCTTTCTTTCTTTCTTTCTTTCTTTCTTTCTTTCTTTCTTCTTTCTTTCTTCGTTTTTTCTTTCATTTTTTTTTCTTTAGTATTAGAGATTAAACCCAGGGCTTTCACACTGAACAACACTCCCGATCCTTCTTTATTTTGAGCAGAGTTTCCCTAAGTCACTAAGCTGTTCAGGCTGGGTTCCAACACATAATCCTCCTGCCTCAGCCTCTCCTAGTTCTGGGATCACCACACCTATGAGGGCAGGAATTTCTGAGAACAGCAAACAGAAGCCACAAAACCTCTAGGACATCTGCAACCCCAAGCTTAGAAAGTTTTCTTAGACGACAAATGCCTGCTCAGAGCCTCGGGACACATAGTTTGCACACAAGTCTAACAAATGAGGAGACGGCAGACTAGAGGGGAAGGGCTCTCACCGTCACCATGCTCCTGGCTCCTCATACAAAGCCTCATTCAGAGGCTTGGAGCCAATGGAGGAGATAAGGGGACAGGAGAGAGGAAGGAGTGCGGGCTGCAGATATCCGCTGATGGCCCTGCAGTGGTGTGGCCAGGGCCCCTGCAGGAGAGATCTTGGCCAGGAGGACCTTGCACCAGGTCCTTTCCTGAGCCTCCCACCAGCACCAGCCCTGCGGGGGTCACCAGCCCCTGCTCCATTCCATAGTAGCTGTAGCCAGCTCCAGGCTCCCTCCCCCTCCAGGCTCCCTCCCCCTCCACCCGAACAAGAACAGGAAGCGGAGAGCTGTTTGACAAACACAGGGGAGAAACCACATCTGCTCCTTTTGCGAAAGGCAAGCCCAGAAGAATTCAGACAGAGAGAGCAGGCTCAGAGCAGAGACCCCAGCCTCTGGCCTTCTTGCGCGAAGTAGGGCATGTCCCAGAGACCCTCGGATAGAGGCCGGGGAGACACAGCAGGCCCGGATCCTGCTCAGAGATAGTGGTAGCAGCCCTCTACTCCTGGGAGCTGTGTGCCCTCCTGATCATGTCCGGGGCTGGTGGCCCCCCAGCCTCGTTTGTGTCTTGGCGACTTGGGGTACAGTGTGCACTGTATTTCAGGGTGTGCTTTGGCAGGGGTGGCTGGTAACTCACTCACTCTCATCCCTCGGACGCACCCTGGGGGGACAAAGCGGCTGCCTGCTAACTTGTCCCTGAGCTGCCATTTTCAACCACTACCGTCCTGAAAGTAAACCTAAGGAAGGAGACAGCAAGAGCCCAGAGGAGCAGGTAGCAGCAGGAGTAGGGGCTCGGACAGGCAACTGGAGCGGGGCAGGATGGACAGATAGGCGGATGGATGCAGGGGGAGAGGAATGAATGAAAAGCTGGATGAATGAATGAACAGAGGAGAGCCTGCTGGGAAGAAAGGGGCAGGGTCTTACTTGGGTGAGGGATGTAGCTCAGCGGCATAAGCGCCTGCCCGGCAAGTGCAAGGTCGTGAGTTTGATTCCCAGTACAAAAAAAAAAAAAAAGGATCCCACTTTGCCCAGCCATACCTGGGCCAGGACCCAGCCACACGCCCCCTTTGCATCAGGACAGACTCTGGATGTACAGGGAACTGTGGGCCCTCACGGTGGCCTGTGAGGAAGATATCCTGGCAAGAAGACCAGCGTGGCTGGTGGGAAAGGGGCACTTACTCAGGCTTCTGGGGGCTTAGTGGGAGGCAGGGGGCCAGGAGGGTCTTCCTGCCATGTCCCTCCCTAGTGATGACGCAGCCGGGCAGCAGAGACTTCGCATGGGCTGTGTTTCCTGGATGAAGGTCAGGAAATGCCAGCCATGACCTCTCTCCACTACCCTCTCGTCCCAGCCTGCACCGTGTCAGTCACTCCACCCACCCAGACCTGGCCCTGACATGGGGAGAGCGAGCGGCCATGGGGAGTGTGGCACCAGCAGGGGGGTTTCCTAGGTCTGAGAGACTTGGCACTGTAGCCCAGGCCCAAGGGGAAACTGGGCAGCACCATGTGCACCTGCCAGGCTAGTACTCACAGATGGGACCTGGGAAAGCCCCGCTCTCGGAGACCTAGCCTGACCTTGCTGCAGGGGCCAGTGCCTGCCACCAGGGTCAGGTTGTAGCAGACCAGGAACAAGCGAGCAGGGTCCTTTTAGGGTTTCCATGTCTGATCTGTGTTGTGCAGATGGACCTCCTGCACCCTGGAACCAGGAGTACTACCTCTGCCAAAGCTGCCACTTGCCTGTGGGCTCCAGCTACCTAGTCTGTGCAAAGGTACTGAGGCTGCCTCCTTGTGCCCAGGTCTGGCTGGTGCTGGAGCCCAAACCCCACGGCCCCTACCCCGAAAGCCAGCAGGCACAAACACGCGCGTCCTCTGCACCCTGCCACTAGTCAGTCTCCAGGAGGGCCCAGCTGCCAAGAGCCACCCAGCTCCCACCCACCTCTTACCGTCCGATGTCTGAGCAGATTTTGGAGTCAGCAGCTACGGCAGCATGGGCAAAGGCCTGAGGGCTGCAAGGGGTGTGGTGGCGAGCGAGTACCACAGCCAGTACAGTGATGGCCAGTGTCAGCCCCAGCCCCAGCAGGACCAGGCTGACTGTGGACCTGTGGCCCCGAGCCATGGCTTCGCAGCCCAGGGGGAAGAGGGAAGCAGGTGGGCAGACAGACCAGTGGACAGAGGAACAGATGGACAGGCGGATAAATGGGCAATAAGATGTATAGATGGACTCACAGATGATTGGACAAATGGAAAAACTGGTGGACCAGGGACAAACAGATAGATTGACGCTCAGGTCAGACAGTTGGACAAACAAGATGGTCAGACAGACATTTGGACAGAGATGGGCTTACAGAGAGGTGGAAAGATGGGTTTAAAGATGAACGGTGAGCAGCCAACCAGACAGGGTTATTCAGATGGACAGACAGACAGCAGCAGCAGAGCTGCTGCCCTCCTCGAGCGCTCACCACAGAGGCAGATGAGCCGCACGCCCGAACTTCCAGTTTCAGCCCCTGTGCTTGGCCCTGGCGGGGAGCCAGGCGTCTGGGGGAGTTTTTCCTTGCAGAGAGGAGACGGCTGTATGGTTAACTCACTCACTGCCAGTTGGTCCTAGGTCCCTCCTGCCAACCCAGCTTTGCCCAAGATCACCTCATTCTAGTAATGCTTGAGGATTCAGTGCCTGGGGTGCTGGGCCCCCAGGGGCCCCAGTGCCATTGCCCCAGTTCCCGGCATCACAGGGAAAACGGAGCCTGGGCAGCTCAGCTCCCAGCCTGGACAGACGCAGTGGCCAGCCCCACATCAGAGCGGAGCTCCACCCCCACCCTGCCCTCCTCACTGGCCCCACCTAAGGACAGCTCAGCTGGGCATCCACGTGGCACAGGAGTGGGGCCGAATAGATGGAGGGACCCAAGGCGTGTCACTCAGGACAACTTAGCCACAGCCTGGCCCAGAGGCCACAGTGTCACCAATTTATGGTGGGGGATACAGACTGGCCACGTGTCCACCCCTTGGCACCACTGGACCACCCATGCCTGGGCTCTGCTGACCTTGGGCCCTTCCCGGACCTTAGGGTGTCTAGTTGGC
>RJWT010015128.1:0-20629 GCA_004365215.1 Cuniculus paca
TTCTTTTCAAATTCTCCTCTGCCCTCCTGGTCATTCATCCATCTGTTCATTTGCTCATTCATTTGCCCACTATGGGGCCAGCACTGACTTAGGGCTTTGGGTCTTATTGGGTCTCTCAAGTACAAGAGGCTGGTATCACCAGGGATCCCATAGAGACCCTCCAGGAGATTCCATTATCAGCCAGGACTCAGCCAGGGCAATAGGGTACCATGGAGGCTCTGGGGAGTTACGCGCTTCATTTCCTCATCTATCTGGGCCTCCTGCTGGGGTGATTCAAAAACTACTCCTTCAATCAAGCAGCAGCTGGCTCACTTCCTGCTGGGCGGCTCCCCAGCACCCCCAGCCTTCCCCTCAGAGAGGCCAGGGTGGAGAAGCCTGCTCTCTCTCCCAGCCCACCCCTTGCCCCAAACAAAGGAAACAGGAACTGGAGAGGGCGGAGCTACAGAGGCTGCCACCAAGTTTGTGAGGCGCCTTGAGCTCTTGAAATGGCTTCCAGTTCTTGGCCAAAGGGAGGCACCTCCCGGAGAGCTGGGGGAACCATTCCTATCTGGGGGTGGTGTGGTTAGTCTCCGGTAGTGAGTGAAGATAAACCCCGAAATGATTTCAAAAGGTGGCAGTCCAGTTAGACCCAGAATCCACAACCCTCCACTGCTTGGTTTGGCAACATAACCCTTGGGTCCTCTGCAGAGGAAGGGGTAGATGCAGGGAGTCTCAATGCAAACACAGTGAACCCCCTCCCCCTAATCCGGTGGAAACTATTTCAGCTGATTCTCCCCACCCATCCTTCTTTTGTTAGCAGCCCCATATGGCTGTTACCTGTAACAGTCCTAGCACCCTGTCCCTCCACTCCCTTGGCCATCCCCCTGTCCATCGTTCTAGGACAGACTGACCACCTTCTGTGCCTCTAGGGCCTCGAAGATTAAAAGGGAAAGGAAGTGAATCCTTGAAGAGGAGTTTCTGGCTGTTAGATAGAGACACAGAGAGGGAGAGTGAGAAAGAGAGAAATAATTTCAAAAGAGAAAATACTGCCAGGGAAGGAGGTATGTGAAAAAGTATGTGGGAAGCCCAGAAAATAGGGGCCAGCAGGGCAGCGACTTGGATACCTCATTAGCCCAGTCTGATCAGTGTTATGAAAACTGAGGCCCAGAGGTGAAGCACCTTGCACAAGGTCACACAGCCACCGGGGACGGGACAGGATTCATGTGGATGCATCCTGGCTGTGCAAATTCAACATCTCCATGTTTCTGCCCAACTCTTCTCTGATCCTCAGTTGTTTGTCCTGCCTGAGTGCCAGGGCTCCCAACTGCAGGGTAGAGGGTTAAGGAGTGGGGTAAAGTGGGTAGTTACTAGAGCTACCCAGGAGAGGAGGCAAGCAGAGAAGTGATAGCAGAACCACAGTCGTTAGTTGGTACCATTTCTCAGCTTCTCCTGTCAGCCTGCTTCCTGACTGAGCTGGCTCTTCTACTTGTCTCCATTGTCTGAGAAACAGCGTGGTTTGGAGGACACCCACGGTCTACTCTGGCTGCCCACACGGCAGAAGGCTCCATCTGTGTCCTCATCTCCTCCAGCTTTGGGAAGAGGCGGCTTGCGGCTGGGGGCCTTGAGTGAGGGACCACCCCTCCCCAACTCCCTAACCCGTGCCTGGTGTGGCAGGGGCCTAGGGCAGCAAGGGGGCCCTGAATGATAGGACCAGGGTGCGCACTGTTCTGTTAGAGTCAAAGGAGAGGGAGGGCCAGGGACAGGAAGCTGGCATTGTGAGGGCACAGGCAGGGCTGGGTCAGTAGTCAATCAACAGTCACCCTACTGTGTGTCAGACCCTGTCTTCCATGCTGAGGCCCCAGCCATGAATGCTGTACACCTGCTTAGGGTGTTATTCAAAGTTTTTATCAACCAGACCCGTATAGAGACCAATCATCTGGCCTTGAGAAGGGACTCAGTGGTCACTTGGGCATTAATTCTTTGGCTAATGGAAGAGCGGGAGGGTTCCCAGGGAGAAGATGCAGGAGCCAGCAATGGTGGAGCCCCAGAAAGCATCTGCTCAGCACAGAGAGTGGCAATGTCTGTAATAGTAAGTACTGGCCACATACACAGACAGTCAGACAGGGGACTGGGGACAACCGAGGCAAACTACTCATTCTGAGGGGCAGTCACTGCTCAGCGACAGTGCAAAACTGTCTCCTAGGAAGAGGTAGCCCATTGATTCTCAGTGCTCTGAGTTTGCAAGATGAGTTGGGTCTGGAGTGCAAGTGTGTGTGTGTGCACGCGCGCACGTGTGTGTGTGTGTGTGTGTAAGAACTCCTGATTTAAAAAAATTTTTAGCCAGGCATGGTGGCATGTGCCTGTAATCCCAGCACTTGGGAGGCTGAAGCAGGAGGATCACTGAGAGTTCGAGGCCAGCCTGAGCTACAAAGTAAGTTCGAGATCAGCCTGAACTACATAGTGAAACCCCGCCTCAAAAAGACAAAAAGTTTTTTCTTTTTATGTACCCAGACTAGGTCAAACAAAAATGCATCTTTTTGCCCAGAATTCCCAGAATGAGCCCTCTGACCTTAGGACACCAAGAACTCCTGAACTTCCCAAGTGAGAATTGCAGTTAATCCTCACAACCACCCACAGGTTCATGTTCTTCTCTCCACTAAAAGGAAGAGAAGAGGATCAGTTTTCCTTGGGGTAACAGTGCCCACAAGGATAACCATCTGGTACAAGAGAAGGCAGCCAGTTAACATCTTACTGTTTCCAAAGGGGAGAAAGGACCCTCTCCGGTGCAAAACTGTCCCCATGCTCCCTTTGATACCCATTCCACTGGTGGGTGGGGTAGGGCTCAGCAGACATGCAAAAGGACCAGCCAGGTTGCTGGTGGTGGCTGGCACTGATCAGAAGCGATGTGGGAGTGGTGGGAAGTGGATATAAGTCTATACATAGAAGTGGGAGTAGGGTACGTATTCAAGAGCTTGTGAGTTTATTCTAGCCAAGAGAACCAGTGAACTTGGGTCTTGGTGGAGAAGCCTGGCAATCCAAGAAAGCCAGGTTGGGTGGGGTTCCATTCCTTCCAGGACTGCAGAAAGGCTATGCACTGTCCTCTTCTCTGCCTGGGCCCTAGGAAGTTGACTACTGAATGCAGTCATCTACCTCCCACCCATGACACCTGTTGTGTCCCTGTTCTACCCGAGGCGGCTCCCAGGCCCCTGGTGAAACCCCAGCTGGTAGGTAAGCTCTTGTGATCACCTTGTGCAATACTATACTGCAGTGACAACTGTCAGCGATGGAAGGACTGGGCAAGTGGAAAGAATCACCTGGGGGGAAAACACGGGGGCGGGGATACCTGCATTTGTTGGATGAATGGTCAGTTGTTCCACTGCGCAAAATGACCCAAACCAGCAGAATGTGAAAGCTTAAATGGGAAGCTGTGGCCAATGTGAAGGACCCTTAAGAGACTAGGTCAGAGTTGAGACATTGTATTCAGTAGGCAAGAGGATGCTGCAGAGGTTTGGCAGCAGAGTCCCTAAGTCAGTTTAGGTCGCTATAAAAAAATATCACTGACCGGGTGGGTTAAACAACAAACATTGATTTCTTGCGGTTCTGGAGACTGGGAACTCTGAGACTGGAACACTAACATGGTTAGGTTTTCGTGAGGCCTCTCTGCCTGGCTGGCAGGAGGCTTCCTTCTTGCTGTGTTCTCACATGCCCAAGAGGAGCGATTTAGTCTCTTGCTCTTCTTATAAATAGACTGTCTCATCATAAGGGCTCCAATCCTCACGACCTCATCTAAACCCACTTATTTCTCAAAAGTCCCATTTCTTAGCCCAATCACACTGGAAGTTAGATTTCCACATATGGATTTGGAGGCAGAGAAACAAACATTCAGCCCATAGCAGTGACTGATGAAAGGTAAGGCTGAGGATGACATCTGAGTTCCTAACTTGTGTCATCACCTAATGCGTCCAGTTTTGCATTATACATCATATTAATTCTTTCTATATCTCCGTATATCTCTTAAGCCTGAGAATGGCCCTATGAGAAAAGTGCTTAATATTTTCACTTTGCAGCTAAGGATATTGAGGCTTGAAAGTGCCCCATAGTGCTTCTAAGGTTGCACAGCAGCTAGGAAAGGGCAGTTAAGGATTCTAACAGGGGCCTGGAGGACTTCGAGAAACCAGTGGGCAGAAGAACAGCTAGATGCATTATCTGGGTTGATTAGTCATGTCTGTAACTGTAATAGCAGCAAAGAGAAGTGCTGGAGGAATGCCAGGGCCTTGGAATAGGGCTTCAAGACTGATTCAGTAGGACTGGGAGGGTGAGTTACAGAGCATTCGAGGTTGGAAGCATGGATGAAACCAGTAGTGATACAGTTATCTAGGAGAGGGCTGTTTTCAGCAGATGATCTTCTTTGATCGTACAAGTGCTATGTTCATTAAGGGGTCTGTGTTGTTTCTACTTCCAGCTTGGTGGTGCAGAAAGGCAAATTACAGCAGAAACATTTATCCCAACTTTATAACTAATCCACATTTAAAGCACAGACTTAACAAAATAATCACCCATCACTTAATCATAGGGATACATCCTGAGAGATGTGTCATTAAACAATTTCATCATGTGCAAATGCAGTGTGCTTTCACACAGACTAAGACGGCTATCAAATCATTAGGTGATACAATCTTAAGGGAATATCATAGTATGAAGTCCATCACTGCAATGTTGTGTGATATATGACATTACTGACCCTATATGTAGTATATGTAGTATAGCCTGGATATTTTTAAAACCCTGTTCTGTTTTAGCCTCTTTCATGGTAGTTTGGGAGATGGAGGAGAACTTTCTGGTTGCAATTCAATCATGAAATTGATTTCATTATCCCAAGTGGAGAGAATGAAGTTTGCACAGAAGCATAGTAGGGTAGTGCCCCCAGTCCTCTAAGCCACAGCACATGCACATTGAGAATGAAAGAACCAAGAGTGTAAAGCGTATCATTAAGAAGGAAGACATCAGAAGTACTTAATATGTGCTTATAAGTACCAAGGAGGGCAGGGCTTCTAGAAGGCCACTTATTTTTACAATTAGATCACCAGGGACCTCTCAAAGAACATTTCAGCCAGTGTTGGAGGTGGAAACCAAACAGGACAACAGGAGTGGGCACAAGGAAATGAAAGAGAGAGATGTGTTTCAGAGCTTAACACATCCATGTGTAGAAGAGAAGGAGTCATGAAGACAAAGAGATTAAAGATGCCCACGAAGGAAGATGTAGCAGCAAGAGGTAATGAGTGAAGCCACATGGAGAGGTACGGTACAGGGTGAGCTGGGATAAAGAGCACCCATGCGGGGTCACCTTGGGAAGGAGGCTCTGCGATTCTTGTTTTCACATAGAGAAGAGGATAACTTCGATATATGTAGACATTTGCAGAAGTGAAAAGTGAGTGATGACAAGCCAAGGGGGTAGATGGTGGAATGTGAGTGGCTGACCCCAATTTTCTCAGGAAAGCAGGAGGCAAGGTCATCTGCTTGGCAACTTCAAGTGCATGGGAAATGTCTGGAACAGCTGCTAGTAAGCATAAGCAAGCAAGGAAATGAGAGAAATGCTCAGTAGTCCTAGGGCCAATAGAGAGGCCTGTGTCCGTGATACCTGCAGGTTGCTAGTATCAGAGGGTCTCTGCTCTCACCTCTTGGTACTATCAAAGCATGGGCCTCCTCTTCACTACAAGATCGCATATTGAGCTCCGATGCTCCAAGAGCTCAGGAAATGTTGTTGAGCCCTTGTTAAATGTCCAAAGAACACAGCGCTGGGGATTTAGCTCAGTGGCTTAAGTACTGGACTGATAAGCATGAGGTTGTGATTTTGATCCCTGGTACTAAAACAAAACAACCAAAGAACACAAACCATTATATCCTGATTTTAAAGAATCTTGCCTCCAGGCATCCCAAAATAAGCTCCTTCTTTTTTGATTTCTGATTCTACATCCAATAAATCTCTTGACAGCACAGCTTAGCCCATCTGGACAAATCAATCAAGTGATATTTTTCTTCCTTTCCCCTCCTTGGGATTTGCAACCCTGTCTGCACACTGGAAATCCATGGGGAAAGTTAAAAATGTGACACCTGGTCCCACATCTACAGGTTGGCTTAATTGACCCAGTTTCATAGCTGGCATCAGGAAATCCCCCCCCACACTGATAATTCTAATATCTAAAGATGAGAACTGTTAGCCCCTTTGCTACTCAAAGTGTGGTCTGTGAACCAGAAGTACCCACATTGGTCTGGGTACCTGGAGAGATGTAGAATCCCAGGCTTTACTCAGTACCTGCAGACTCAAAATTTGCAGTTCAGCAAGGATCCAGTGATTCATACGCATGTCAAAATCTGAACAGCTCTTCTGGAGATCTAACTGCTGAAGATCTCTTGCCTGCCCTGTACAAGATGAAGTAGGAGGCTGCTGTGTCCTAAAGCGTGAGAAAAGGAACCCGTCGGTCAATTATCAAGAGCTTCTTGGTTGAGCAAGCAGACACTGAGCACTGAAGTTTGGGCTTTTGGGTTTAACAGTCCACATTCAGTTAAATGGAGCATTCTTCCAAGGTGATCAGTGGTCCCAGTTTGTCCAGGACTGTCCCAGTTTTAGTACTGCAAGTCCTGCATCTTGGGATATTTTTTAGTCCTGGGTATGAGGCATGGTTGTCATCACTATATGATGTCACGTTTTGAATTGGTTTTCCTTGTTCTCAGTATCCCAGCCTCCATACAAGGTGCTGGGAAGCAACAGTTCCAGTGTGGAGGTCATCTGCCCTCATGGGGATTAAAGTCTGGGGGGAATACAGAAGCGATGGCATGCAATGGGGGAGGGCTGTGATCAGCTGAATGAACGTAGGCATCTACAGAGCCTCATAGGAGGCCCCAACTCATATGCAGCGCCAGGAGTTTCTGAAGGATGGGAGAAATTAACCAGGTGGGGGGCAAAAGGCTCATGTGAGGAGAAGGGAGTTTGGAAGCATTGGAAATAGAGCCCACAGCCTGAGGCAAAAGAAATGGGCTCCTTTAAACCTGAAAGAAGTGATACAGAATCTGTAGGGAGGATGCGATGAAAGATGGGAAGCGAGGTAGGCAATAAATGAGTCTGGAGGAGTAGGCAGAGGCTGGCTTATGAGTCATTTTGTAAAACAAGTCAGGGAGTTGGGCATGGTCCTAAGAGGGGAATCCATAGAAGAATTTTAAGGTAGGAATGATCAACCATGCCACAGAACAGAATGGAGAAAACACAAGTGAAAGGAAAGCCCAGAATCAAAATAGAAGCTTAGTAATCAGGAAGGAGCTGAGAGCAGTTCAGACTGAGATGTGGCAGTTTAGATACAGAGACATAGATGGGTAGAAGAGACATCTGGGAAGTAAACGCCACAGAAAAACTTGTTGATTAAAAAATGTCCTTGATGGGAAAGCGTAAAGATAAACAGAGAGATTGAGGACTATGCATCTCCATAGAGGAGGGCTCTATGGGGAGGCTTTTCTTTTCTAAAACACTGTTTCTAGGTTTATAGAAAACTTGTGAAAATAGTAGTTTCCATGTGTCCCTCATTAGGTGTCTACCAATGTTAACATAATATACGCTGTTCCCAGAAATCATGTGCAAACCAATGATGCCATTCAAATGGCATCCTAGTTTTTGGTTGAAGGATCCCACATTGCATTTCATAGTTATTTATCCTTGGCCTCCAATAGTCTGTAACAGTCCCTCAGCCATTTCCTGTCTTCAGGATGCGATACCCTGGGAGATAATTAGTTGTCTTGTCAAGTGTCTCAGTTCTAGCCTGTCAGCATGAAGGGAAGCACCTTGAGGGCAGGGACTTCCATGATTCCTCTCTAACAGATTCCTAGTGTTAGGAGCAGTAATAATTTCACTGTAGATGCTCAGTGTGCTGAAGGAGTGATGAGGGGACAATGTGCTAGCAACAGAGATGGTGAAAAATATGAATCCTAGCTCTCCCCTCCCCCAGCTTAGCAGTAAAGGGAAAACACTGGTGGGGGGGATATGTTTTATTGAGTGATCTGTAAGTACTCAAATACCTAATTGGCCAGGATCGCACTGTGTTACCTTTTTGAACACCAACACTTGCTGGCATGGTGGGCAATATGAAGGTGAACTGGACATGTGAGATGAGCTACCTTGAGCCTCCTCTATGCAGAGAGGGAAATGGAAGTCCTAATGGTGATGGGGTAGGCAGCCTGTGGCAAGTAAATACTATAACCAGAAGAGCTGAAGTGCAGGAGAGAGGCCTTATCAAGGTGATGGTGAGGTAGAACTGAGAGGAGTTTGGGAGTTGGGATGGTACAGGAAGAGAAGGGAGCCCCTGGGAAGGAAGCCTCTGAATAGCAATCAAAAAGCAGAGAACCCTGGGGTGTGTTCCAAGTATGGCCGAGAGTAGCAATTGGCCAGAATATCTGTTGGGATAGTGGGATGATAAGGCTGGAGGTTGAACTAAGACATCAGGTCCAAACCCCAGCAGTGCTTGTTTATTCCTGTGTTGAGAGCATTTAACTTTAGTCCATAACAATGAAAAATAAGAGTGTGAACTGCCCCTTATTACATGAGGCCACTGTGGCAGAAGGTAGACCAGATGTTTTCCTCCACCTCTACATTGCAAGGGGTAATGTGGGGAAAGCAACAAAATGGGGGTCCTTGGGGGCCTCTGATCGTTGCCCACTACTCCTCATATGTAATTCATTGATATCCTGCACCATCTCACCATGCTACACCACCTCATCTTTGTAAGTGCTGGAGGCCCCCTTCATTCATCTCTGGTGAGGTCTTGCCCATTTCCTACCACTAACTGAAGGTTCTGGTTCTTCTGTCTGTGAAGCCACCTGCCACTGAGTCTCTCAAGCAGAACCAGTCCCTCTCTCCTTCCCGCCCATGCAGCAACAAGGATATCTTTCCATCATAATTGTCATGACAGTTGTTGCTCACATACTTACCTCTCTTGTTACTTTAAAATGTCACCAAGAGAAGGAACCATATTTATTTAGTTGCTTGCCTAGCACTAGCACCATGCTTGATGCATGCTATGTAGGTTCTTGAAAAGTAGCTGCTAAATTTAATTATGTTTAATTCAATAGTAGAAAGAGCATTGAACTTGGAGCCAGGAGCCTTGAATCCAATCCTAAGCTCTATAGCCAATAAACAAGTTACTTGGCTCTTCTGAGTAGACCTCTTTTCCACATAGGGCCAAGGGATGACAATCTCTATTGCATACCACTTTCATGGAAGACCCTGTTATAATCCTGGAGCATAATGGCCATATTCTACCTTCCACATTTAACTCACCCACAATTATTTACTCAGAGGTCATAGAGTTTGTAGAGGGGCAACAGGCAAAGAACAGATATTATTACCATTGGGGGTACACTGCACGCCAGGCATTATCAAGGGTAAGGGAAAGGACACCCTTGAATGTTTGAAGCAGAAATTCAATGGAATTGCAATTTGATCAAGAAATCATGGATGTTATCTGAGAGGTGAAGGCCTGTCAGTCAGCAGAGGGATGACAAGGGCTACAGTAGAACCACAGGAAGTTGGCACAGTTCAGCTAGTGGCCAAGGCCACCACAATGCTATCTGCACTGCCATCAGGATCTGAGAATGTGTGAATCTTCTGGGCTTCACCTCGAGACTGTAAGCCCCATGAGAGTGGAGGCCTCATCTGTTTGTTCATGACCTCAGTTAGACCAGCATGCGTATAACAGTGACACCCACATTTTACTCACTCTCTTTGGACCTTGATTCTCTCATCTCATAAATTAAGAAACGTCCTATTCTCAAAGTGTGTTATTCTGCGAGGAACAAAACTTGGTAACATCTTTTAGCATGGTGGTAGTGTTGAAAACAATACAAACAAATAAACAAACTCACACCGCTTTGGTTCTGTGTCTGCCAGATCCCCATGGATATGAGCAAGTCATAAGAGACGGGGAAAACCTGATAAGCAGAGCGTGGCAGAGACCACATGGCTGACATTTTCTTTTTACCCTGTGTCCAGAAAATGGCCTGTAGGTAAGAGTTCTGGGAAAAAGAAAAAGCATGCCTGGGTCTTGAATGAGACACTGTTTAACCAAAAGCACTGGAAAGAGGAACCTTTCCATGTTTATAGTTCTTGGACTTCCGCACTCCTCTTTGTCAACTTGTTGTACTCCTCAGCAACATGAGGTAGCTGTTATCACAATGGTTACCCCAAGTGGAGGGACCTCTCTGCCCCCTTCCACAGGGAAAGCCCCCAAGTTGAACAAGTCACACCTTCTACAGCTAATGCCTCAGAGGGGCAGAGGCAACTGCAGAGGCCAGAGCATGCAGAGAAAGGAAGATGAGCAAGTGCTTAAGCAGTAAAGTGCACCGGTCCTTTCTCCTCTTTCAAGGGTCACACTCCTCCTCTTCTCTCTGTGTTTTTGGAGAGGCTCTTCCTGCCGGAAATGCATTTCACTCTCTTACCTCAGCCAGATTCAGGCCCACTGTAGATATACCTCTGCAGTGAGAAGCCTTCCCCAGTCCTCCAGCCTGCAGGCCCATAGCACCACACAGTACTTAGTCCTGACATGCTGCCTCTTTGTTGCTCTACCTGCCATCATATGACTGGCAAATAAATCCCCAAGAGTGCCGGAGGTGTGTTCTGGTTCACCATAGCATCCAAAATCCCCCACATAGTTCGGACACACAGCAGTTGCTCAACAAGTATTTTCTCAATGAATGAACTAGAAATTTTACTCCTCTAGAAGAAAGATAAAACAAGATGACATCGCACTTTAAATAAAACCCAGGCACCAGCTTCTACAAGATAGCCTGCGGTCTGTGAAGCTAGGACTCCATTTCCTGTGAGTTCTCTAACCACAGAATCTAACTTCGAAAAACAAACTTTCAACATAAAAGTAATTTTGGGCAATGTCCAAGTGTGCTGTAGAGTGGACTTAAATTTTGTAAAGATTTTCAATAAAAATTGGAATAAAGTGGTTGGGTTAGCCCTAAATTCACTAGAAATTAAAATTAACCATAAAATTATCCTTGTTCTGTTAGCTCATTTTCTCTGGTCTCTTGCATTCTCTAAACATTCTACACTTTACAAAAATATATTAATGTATAAGGAAAGGAGAAAAGAAAGCAAAAGATTAAATGTATGCATGTATACTTATATAACTGCATGTATGTATATGTATGCAAGATAGTTAACTAGACTGCCAATCTCTGTTAGTTCATCAAAAAGAACAGTTTGTGCTGTCATTGTTTGATTGTTTGATCATTTTTTATGCCTAGATCTTGTAACCTGAACAACTACTTCTGAGATAACAATATGCAATATATTAACTGTTAATTTCTTACTTTTTTTTTGAAATTCTGTATCATTTCTATCCTTTTTTCTGTTTAAAATTATATATATATTATATATATTATGTGTTAGGAAGTAAATGGATGCATAGTTCTGAGGCTGGAAAAAAGGAGGAAGAAGGAAGACTTTCTTCCTCCTGGAAGGAGGAGATGAGGTTGTGGTACTTCCCAGCCAGGTGACAGGCGACCTCAGCTTAGTGCAATGCCTACAGTCTTGAGTGGGGCACCTCACCTGTTTGGATTTCTGACCATCCCTCCCAACTACAGAAATATGAACTGGTGATTCATGCATTAGCGAATAAGGAGATTTCTGGATTCACAGGTCATATCTTTTTATTATGAAGAACTCCAGACGTATATAAAAGTAGCAAGAGTACTAGTAGTAGGATAAATATCATGTACTCATCAGCTTCAGCAATTGCATACACAGTCAGTCTTGTTTCATTGACAATCACTAGATTATTTTGAAGTAGATTCCGAGCATCATGTCACACAAATACTTTTGGATTTGAACTGCATTCACAGAAAGGATGAAAAATTAGTTTATATCACAAGGAATCTCTCTCTGGGGCTACTTTCCAGTAAGTGTTTACATTTCGGAGGTGAAAAACTTTTGAAATCATGACATCTACTCCTTAAGAGCAACAGGCAGTGTGGAATGTTAGCATTGACTTTGCAAAGACCAGAGCTCTGGGCTGTCTTTGGAACAAAGATGCAGAAAAAGCAGGGGCACCAAGTGGACCATCCCCTCAGCACCTCTTCCTGTTGTGTTAAACGCTGTATGCCATGCGCAGACACACCCCCACTGCGCACCTCTCACTCATGCGCTCCTGCAAGCACACACACAACGGAAGCGACACCTCTGCACACCCGCTTACCCTGCTCCCACTTACCTGCAGCTGCCGGGTTTGGCAGTTGTTTTCTAAACACCTTGGAGAACCGAGAGTCCCACTGCTGCCAAGCTTTTCCTTCCTAAAGTAGCACGTTGCTCCAGGAAGCTTAAATCTGTGGCTCCTGGAGGGACCGCTACTGGGTGAATCAAAATATACAATGCATACCCACTCTGTGTGCCAAAGCATTCCTTTGGGGGTACCTGGTTAAAAAGAGTACCACACAGGGGCCAGTGCTATTTATGCTGATGATCGCTGTTTACATGCTTAAGGTCTCACACTGGGAGCACTTCCTGTCCACAGGACCCTATGCATTGCCCAGGTGTTACTCTCTCCGTCACAAAGCACTTGGTGCCCAGTTCTTACACCTGGGTGTCTGTCACTGCTGTGGGCAAAGCAGGATAGAGCAGAAAGAAACTAGCATTTCTTCAGAGCCCTTTTCATGCATTGTGGTAGGCACTGTCTACTTAAATTCTCAAAACAGTTCTAGCAAGTATTTTTATTAGCCTTATGCTTCAGATGGAAAACACTGAAGTTCAGAGGAATTAATTGATTTTTCCCAAAGCCACAGAGCTAGTAAATGCTAAAGCCTGGACTCTAATCAGGTTTCTCTAGGCATCCAATACATAGCCTTTTCTCTATACCCGGAATTCTCGATTTTTCCAAGTATAAGGAGCTGAAGTTATACTGATTGTGATTTAGCTACTGCATCTTTCCTGGCAAAAGAGTGGTAGTAAGGCATTCCCCACTTAAGTTATTCCCCATTTAAGTTATTTTTAAACTTTTTGTCTTTTTTGGGGAGGTACTAGGGATCGAACTCAAGACCTTGTGCTTACCAGGCAAGCGCTTGAGCCGCTGAGCTAAATTCCCGGCCCTTATTTTATCTTGAAATAATTTCACTTATACTTTCAAATCCATAAAAATAGCACAGAATTTCCCCGTACCCTTCATCCAACTTGCCCAAGTGTTAACATCTTTGATAACCATAACACAGTAACTGAAACCAGGAATTTAACATTAAGATAACACTATTAACTAATCTGCTATTGAATTAACTAACCTACCAACTAATCTTATTCCAAATTTTATAAATGGTGCCTCTAATGTCCTTTACGTAGCCCAGAATGCAATCCAGATAGCAACTGTATTTAGTTGTCAGATCTCCTTAGACTCCAGTCTGAAACAGTTCCTCCATTGTTCTCCATCTTTCATGATCTGGACAGTTATTTTGTCGAATGTCTTTCAACTGAGGCCTTACTCAATGTTCAAAAAGTTTCACAAATCCTCAAATGACTATAATTATACTTGGATTATCTGTTGATTGAACACATGCTTATTGACAGGAGGTATCAGGAGGGGTTCTTGATTTTGTTCATCATAATGGCTCTCCTGTACTTTTGAAAGAAAGGTTTGCGTAGCTGTGAGATAATTTTTCCTTCGCTGAAGTGCACTTCAACATTCATTAACTGGGTAGCAGAGAAACCCCCAACGTTGGGCATCGACACAACCAAAGTCAGCATCTCCTTCACATAACAGTTCCATGGGTTTAACTCTTCCATCGGGACTTGCTGTTCTCAGATCACTGAGGTAGGGAGACAGGGAAATGCAAAAGGCCCTGTGTGACACCTGTAACTTCCTTCTTGGTGACATCATCCTGTGTCATCCCAACTAAGTCTTCTCTCCTCCTCCAGGGCACAGAGCCGCTGCTCGGGTATATTTAATTTCACCTGTGCCTGTGTACACCTCCTGTGGTCAGCAGCCCAAAACCATGCACAGATGAAGGCAGACATTCTCAAAGAAAGTTCAAAGAAAACAATGGAAAGTGACAAGCTCAGGTAACATCAAGAAGGACTGTCGGCTGGTCATGGTGGCACATGCCTCTAATCCCTGCACTCTGGGAGGCTAAGGCAGGAGGAATGCAAGTTTGAGCCCAGTCTGGGCACTTTAGCAAACCTTGTCTCAAAATTTAAAAAAGCTTTAAAACAAAACAGCCAGTAATGTAGCTTGGTGCAAAGTCCTTGGGTCCAATCCCCAGTACCACCAAAAATAAATAAATAAAATGAAGAAAGACAAAATGTGTGTTTCTGATTTTATTGTACGCTGTGCTAACTCTTTTGCACATGTTATATGATTCAAGCCCCACAGCAACCTCTGGGACAAGATACTATTATCATTTTTACTCTAGGGTGTTAGAAACTAAGATTCTGAGTCTGCAAGTGATTCATCCAAGGTCACACATCTATACTACAACACTAAGATTTGAAAGCTTAGTTCTGAAAGCCCATGGTTTAGCTTCTCAGTTTTTGGCTTTTGATCTATTGTGAAAACTTCACATTCTCCTCTACCATATTAATTTTCTCCAAAAACATTTTTTGATGCTTTATTGCCATTGTTCCTATATGTGGACTGGTCTTATTTCTTATTTTCCAAGCTCTTTCCCCTATTTAGTCTTTAGCACTCAGTTCTAAAGGCACTGTTTTTAGGGAGACTTCTTGCAGTGAAAAGAGGAGTTGGATTTCTGCCAGCCCCGGGTACTACTCCCCCAGATATAGCACAGATGAGGACAACAGAGTTGGAAGGGCCTTGGGTGTTCCCAAGCATAAGTACCTCCTTTTACAGAGGAGATAGAACAACAGGAACTACTAATACCTAGTGCTTTCTGAGGGTCAGGTGGTATTCCCAGTGCTTGCCCTGTGTTACGTGGATCAACTCACATGACTATCCTAGGAGGGCTCCGCTAAAACTCACCCACCCCTGAACTCCTGTCCCTCCAGGAACCCAGGAGGATTGCATGCCCTATTCTTGCTGTAGTTTGACATAGCCAATGAGTCGGAGGCAAGAGATGTGTCTCTGAGCTGAAGTGCTTCATTGCTGTTACTTGGCGAGTTGTGAGGGATGGAGTTTTTACCATCCCTTGCTCTGCATTGACTCTCTTGGACATCCCCAGGAAGTCCCTGATTTGAGTTTACTCAAATACCCTGTGAACATAACTCAGAAGTGAGAATGTGTGTTGTATTGGAAGAATTAACATTAACTAGGTCGCAGAGAAACCCCCAAACCTCAGCGTCTTAATACAATCAAAGTTAGCATCTCCTTCACATCATCACAGTCCAGTATGGTCTTGACTCTTCCAGCTGGCAGCCATCCTGTCTGGCTCTCAGATCACTGAGGTAGGGAAACAGAAAAATACAAGAAAAGTCCTTTCCTGCCTCTGTTCCTTGTCTGTCTGAAAACCTAAGGTCCGGTAGACACATTTTCTTCTTCACATTTGACTGCCTCCTAGTAGACAATATTCCTGGAGTAATCCCCTACCTTGCAATGGCCAAAACCAGTGATTTCAAATGCAGATTCCAAGACACAACCCTGGAGCCATAGCCTGGAACTTTGTATTTTTATCCCCTTCCTGATACACTTTTTGGTGTCCAAAAATGTTTCAGAACTATGTTAAAATATGCTGTTTGGGTCAGCATTACTTAAACTTCAGTCATTTATATTTTTTGACATATCCCACCCATACTATTATTTTATTCAAACTTAATGTTTGTCTCTAAATATCTCACAGTTTTACTTCAGTAATTTTTCTCAAGGAGATTTCTCTCACCACCATAAATGAAAAAACTGGTACCACTTTCCATAAAAAGAATAGTCAAACTATGGGACTCCCATCAATGGAATATTACTCAGGGCTAAAAAGAAATGTTCTATCAAGGCACCAGAAAACAAAACAAAACTCCACAATGACACAGAGGAAACCTAAGTGCATATTGCTGATGTGAAAAGGCTGCTCACTATTTGACTCCAAGAATATGACATTATATGACATTCTGGAAAAGGCCAAACTCTATGGCCTGGAGTTCAGGGAGAAGCAGTGAGGCGAATAAATGTTGGAGCACAGAGAATTTCTAGGGTAGTGAAACCATACAAAGTATGATACTATAATGGCAGGTACGAGTCATTATACATTTGTCAAAACCTTTGAAGGATACAAAGCCAAGATTAACCCTAGTGTAAACTATGAATTCTGGGTGATGATGATGTACCAGAACTGGTTAATCAGTTGTAACGAGCATACCACTCTGGTGGGAGATGTCGATGGTGGGGAGGCAGGGAGTACATAGGAACTTGTACTTTCTGTTAAATTTTACTGTGATCACAAACTACTCTAAATGATAAAATCTTTTACAAAATAGTAGATGCACAGAGATATAAACAAAGCAAGATTACCAAGTTCTAGCTAGATGTTGGTGTATGTCCAAAGGCTCTACATCTGACGCCTTCTCCCTTTGTTTACAAAGGAGACCAACAGCATTAGACAGGTGTGAAAGATTATTACTACATTATTACTACAATTAGATTTTTTCCCTCCTGCTCATAATCAGAAGGCATGACAGCAAACTAAAAAGGAGCAACTTTCTCACGTGCAGATCAGTGTTATTTGACGCCATGTCTGTCTGGGGTCTCTCCCATTCCAGGTTGTCCAAAATACAAGTCTAGGGACAATCCTGAATGTAAGCACCATGCTGTCACACAGTGGGCGAGCATCTCCTTTGGCACTTCCTCTACATGCTGCTCTGCATGCTTGGTCTGCTCATGGCCTCTGGGGACTTAGAGTACAGAAAAGTGTCGTTTTGCACAGTTGCTGCCAAGCAGAGAGTGCTACTTAATAAAGACCTGTCAGGGACTTGGTGATGATGGAGATGGATGAAGACAACTGTTAGGATTTGGGACCTAGGGAGGCGAGGACAGAGTTCAGCCAAGTCAGAAACCCTTAGAACAGAGACACTGGCTCTAAACATACAATCTTGATTGTCAAACACCAAATCAGTTGGGGTTTTGAGTGTCTGATTTTTAAGGCTCCTTTAAGAGAGGGTAGTAGGAAATTCAGGCATATGACCTGGGGATCCACTCAAAGTGTCTGGAACACTCTCATGGAGTGAGATGTATCACTCCCATTTCATAAACAATTGTTTTGTGCTCAGGTCTTTAACGCATCATGTCAACTCCTTACAAGTGATCAAACTCAGTATTGTGTTCCTTCCTTATAAACAGTAAAATCTAGATTCAGGAAAGTGAAATAAGTGGCCCAACATCACCTAACTGGGAAGGGCTCAGAATGCAGATGGATTTCATGTCCTTTAGACTTCAAGGCCTATGTTCTTCCTATCATTCTGCAATAGAATGAGAAAAGGTCTGCTCCTGGTCAAGTGATCTCAAGCTGTGACAGCAATCACTATGATGACTAGGACAAGAATCATCACTACTTGTTATTATAGAACCAGAAAATGAGGTTAGATGGTCCAGATGGTCCATATGAGGGATCAGCCATATCTCTCTTGTTTGGCATTTTAATCTATACAGACATGGCGGGGGGAGAGAAAAAGACAGAGAGAGAGAAAGACAGAGAGAGATACAGACGGACAGACAGAGGCAGAGAGGCATGTGCACATGCCCACCTGCATACACACACACACACACACACACACACCCTTTCTACTCTGCATATACCAAACATAGCACTATTAATCTGGAATGACCATATACTCAGAGGGAGGGGGGAAAGGATCAACAAGTACTAAACCCCAACTATATGCAGAGCCCTGTGCTAGCCACTAAGGTAGCTTCAGAAAGGGTCTCTGGAAGTTGATTCTCCTCAACCACCTCCAATCTCCCCCACAAAGGAGGAAAATAATTTGACCTGTCTTCCTTAAAAGCTCTGTGGACTGGGTCTGTGTGTCCTCTTTTGGGTGAGTTGTCCTTGGATCACAAAACCGAACAGAGCCCATATTTGAAGATTTCTAGTTTGCATCTACCTGGAGCTCAAGTTTTGCCATTTTTGTCATAAAGTAAACTCCCATGTGTGCACCTGACTTTTGCTTTTTAAAATAGACCCAGGGCAATATCGAATGTGTACTATATGTAGTATACATATGCAAAGTCTAGGTAACATATAATACATCTCAGGAGGGGGGTGGTGTGCAGCTCGGCCCATACAGTACTTGTTTGCCAGCTCCCTTACATCCAGGCTCACTTCCAACTTGGCTTCATTCCCAGCAAACAAGAAGCAGCTTGCTCATTCCCACACTCCTCTGAGTATCTCCTCTCCCTGGGGCCTGCTCCCCTCCCCCACTCATAGGCCACAGCTGGGCTCCTCAACATAGGAGCTGAGAAAAGGAGCAGATAGAGACTCCTGATAGCTCTCCTTTCTTTCCCCATGGTCTTTAGAAATCCATATTTCACAACCTCTTGCCCTCTTGCCTTGTTAAGTAACGCTCTATATGAGGGGCTTAGGTAGAAGGCACACCCAAAAAATTAGCCAACCCACCCCAAGCTGATACAGGCTGGCAAGTGAAGGATTACTCCAAAGGGAATACTGGGTGGAGGATCAGTGTACAACTGACTTGAGAACTGCTCCACAACTGTCAAAGCATCAGATATCTCCCCTCCACCCATCCCCGGTTTGAGCCGTTAACACAAGATATTTGTTTGTATGCATGAGTATGTATGTGCATGTAAATAATAGATAGGTAAACCCATGCAATAGCCAGGGATTTCATGGTGGGATTTGAACACCCTCATACCATCTCTCAATAAACAATTTGAGCATTAGTAAGAAACTGGAAGAAAGGTCCATGGGTTTCCAGTTTAAGTAGGATTGGGTCTGGCAGAAGTTGGAACTACAAGGCAAAAGTGTAAACCTAAAGATGGTAGTGAGGCTCCCTTTTTTCTAGGATGGTTCTGTATTTGTAGGTCTGTGGCATCTGCCTTTGGCCAGGAAGGGTTTGTGGTCCAACTCTCATGCTGTGTGCATAGTGAAAGTTCACAACTGCAGCAATCACATGGCCCCCCAAAACTTGGATTTCTACCAACACCAGAGAGAGACTATTCTTTGAAATCTTTGCTGAAGACACATTTCCGTATGCCATACAATGCGTTCACTGGGACATTGAATTCAAGAGCAATTTTTTTCTACTTAGATCAAAAATGTCTCTGGAGTCCTAAACAATCTCCTTTATGAACTCCAACTCTCATGCTCAGAAGGGATCTTGAAAGTCGTCATTTCCAGTCACCCATAGGACTCCCCTTGTAAGGCAGTCTATACTATCATGTGGCAGCATTGATAGAAGATTATTTCTAACATCAAAACCCAAGTTGATTTCCCTCGCAATTTCGTTACTGGCCAAAGCCTTCCTCTGCAGAGAACATGTTCAGTATCGGACACCTGTGAATATTCTTCTCCTGAGTTTCTCTTTTCCTTCCCCTGCCCGTAGAACTGCCCCTTCGATGAGTGTATATTTCAGCAATTATTTGTGGAGCACAGAGCAGATGACAGGCACTGTGTTGAGATATGATGACACACAACAATGAATACACACACAGGTTACTTCTACAGGGATCTTGTGGGCCCTTTGTATTGCCTCCATTGGGTCCAGGCAAGAGATTCCCTGGTTTTATAGGGCTTCGCCCTGACCCCTCTCCACTTCTCCATCAGGGGTGGAGACTATAGGGACAAGGAGCCACACTTCTCTTCTGAACCTTGCTCTAATTACATGGGACTCCAGAATTCCTGCCAGCACAGCAATGAACCTGCTGCCAAGGCCTGAAAGTCTCACTTCTCCAGGTCCATAAACTGTGTTGTCCCAGGCCAGGGGTGTGGGACAAGGTCCCACTATTCAGATGATGGTGTGGACAGAGTTTGGACAAGCCAATTAGAGCATCCATTTATATGCAACCAGATTCCTTCATGCAGAGTGGAGTCAGAAGCAGAAAGAGTGGCCTATGAACCAAGGGCCAGACAGCCGTGATTTGGCTAGAATTCAGAAAAATCTACAAGTCGTATGTTCAAGCCAGTGTTTCAGATTGCTTTGAAGGTATATTTGTAAGGATGGGAGGGTAGAATGCATTGTATGTAGCAGTTTGTTAGCTGGACCTTTTACTGTTCCTTTTGTGGTCTATGGGATGTGATTTTGCAGTTATAATCTTGCTGTAGGACTTGTAAATGTTAGGTGTGGCTCTGTTCTTTGTGGAGACAGATATTAGTGAAAGAAACACACAAAGAAATGTAAAGCTAAACCATGGTGCTCACAAGAATAAGTACATTGTGTGAGTCTCCTAAAATGCTCTACTTGATCTCCATTTCCAGGGTTCTCACTACATCTTGGGGTCTCCAGGTTCCCCTGTTCTGCAAAGTCCTTAACCTACTCCCCGATAACCCAACACACAGACTAAAACATGCCATACTTTTTATTTTCCTAGAAATACTGAGGACTGAACCCAGGGCTTTCACAATGAGCTGCATCTTCAATATCCCCACCACCACCCTGCTTTTGGAGGCAGGGTCTTGCTAAGTCACTACGTTGCCCTGCTGGATTCCAATTTTCAATCCTTCTGTCTCA
>RJWT010015129.1:0-20630 GCA_004365215.1 Cuniculus paca
TATGGGTTGAAACTTCTGCAAACTGTAGCCAAAATAAACCTGTTCTCTTTTAACTGGAGAGTGTTGAACATTTTGTCCGCAAAACAAAAAGGTAACTAAGATTTTGGTACCAGGAGTGGGGCTGTTGCCATGATTCTACCTGGCTATGTGGTTCAGAAGTCTTTGGAAATGGCTTGCAGGAGGAGTTTGGAAAAGTTTGAGGATGCTGGCTGGAGAACAAGCCCTAGAATGCTGTAAGCTTCAGGAAGATTCTGGCTAGAGCTCAGAAGACTAGAATACTGATTTTAAAAAGCAGATAGAAAAGATCAGGCTCAGGAGGTTTCAATTGGGAACAAAGATTCCCTTGGGAAATGGACTTCCATAAATGTGTTTAATGCCCTGACAGAAAATGTGTCTATATTTTGCTGTCCTGAGACTTTGAGGGAGCCTGAGATTAAGAGCAGCAGACTAATCTGCCTGAGGAAATTTCAAAGCAGTCTAATGTTGAGGCAGTTGCATAGCTACTGTTGGAGGCTTTTAGCCAGTGCTACCTGGAGAATTAAGAGCAAAAGACACAACAGAATGATTTAAAAAGTTTTGAGTTTGGTCAGAAAGACAGCTCTAGTAAAATTGGGGCCTATAAAGATAGAGCATAAGAGAGATTAGTTGCTAAAAAGATTAGACTTAAAAAGAAGCCAAGTACTTTGGATCTGGACGATACAAAGGATGCCTTCAGGACATGAGAGGAATACAAAAGTCCTTATCCTTTGCAGATTCAATGGTGGAAAAGTGGAAAATTTTGCTTCAGAAGAAAGTCCCGAGGGACTGTGATCCAGAATGGTGGCACCCTAGGGGTTGGTAATTGACCCTCTGGGATTTAATTCACAATGCTCAGCCACCCAGGCACTCAGACCTCTGCAACTGCCAGAGAAATGTTAAAGCGCTCAGCTACTGCTCCAGCTGGTGGCAAACTTTTTGTGTCATCTACATGGTGTTGGTTTTAGGTGCATACAGAATGCAAGAATTGGGAGATCAGGGTTGCTTTCACTCAGATTTCAGAAGAAGGTCTGGAAGTCCAGACAAAAATATGCCACAGGGCAACAGTCCCTGCCATGATCTCATGAGAGAGCAGTGTGTGAAGTTGTGAGGGTAAAGCCAAAGGTACAGTGGAGACCCCAGGGAGTTGGAGCGTTCAGGAACTTGGACTGTCCACTGGGGAAAGTCATAGATACTAAGCGGGGGAGCCATTCCAAGAGAGAGGACAGGTGGGCTGCAAACCAGAAAAACCACAGGGGTGGGGCTGCTTAAGCCCACTGGAGCTCACATCTTACCACAACTTGTTCTGGGTGCTAGACATGCAACTACAGGACATGATTGTCCTTCTGGGAAAATTGCTTTGGTCAGATCTCTAGTTACCCTATTTTTCTCTTTTGCAATGGAAATGTTTATCCTGTGGCATTGTATGCTAGATGTGTTCAATTTATTTTTGATTTTCACAGGGGCATCCAGCTAAGTATTTGCCTTGAGTCTCAGAGGAGACTGTGGACTTGGACTTATCAGCAAAACTAGAAATGTTAAGACTTTGGTGAGGCTTAGACATAGACTAAATACATTTTGCATAAAGGAATGGACATGCATCTTTTGGGGACCAGTTATGGTTTATTATGGTTTAGTTCTAAAATGTGCCCTGAAAGTCTCACATTTGGAAGTGGGACCTAGTTGGAAGGAGTGGGTCACTGGGAGTGTGGGTTGGAAGGATGTATTCCTATATGCAGTTCCTCCCTTCTCTCCCTGCTTTCTGACTACCATGACATGGACAGTTTTCCTCTGCCATATCATTACGCATTTTTGCCTTACCCATAGATGACAATGAACCCACTGAAATTGTGAGTCAAAGTAAACTTCTCTTTCTTTAAGAAGCAAGCTCTTTTTTTTTTTTTTTTTTTTTTTTGGTACCAGGGATCGAACTCATGACCTTGTGCTTGACAGGCAGGCGCTTATGCCACTGAGATAAATCCCTGGCCCTCTTTCTTTAAGTTGTTGTTGTCAGGTATTTTGTCTTGATGATGGTAAAATGTCTAATATAATGAGTTAGGGCTTTCTTTGCTGTTTAGTTCAGAATTTCTGATATGCTCTGCTTTTTATTGGGTTTTCTTTGCATCATTAAAGAAAGTGAATATTGGGCTGTGATATGGATTAAAAACTGGTGGTCAACTTGGCACCAGCTGAATTAAATTGGCATGGTGCTGCATTTAGACAGTCCACCTGAGGAAGGTTGCCAGCATAAAGAGAGATGTGGAGAGGAAGAGCGGTGGCATTGTGGGTTCTCCTAAATGCTGCTGTTTGGAGCCATTGGTCCTGGAGGAGCTTGTCAGGCTGGCTCCCCAATATGACTTTGGCCATTATCATCAAAGGAGCTCAGGACTTTGTCGCTGAGAGTGGCTGCGGTTCACTTTGGGGAGCTCTGGTCCTTATGTTGAGCATTGCTTCCTGGCTCTGGAGGGGAAAACGGTTGCTGTTCAAACTCCAGGAGAAGGCACACTGGCTTCCTGGCATGTACTTGACTGTTCTCATCATCAGAGGAGCACGAGACCTCGTCGCTGAGGATGGCTGTGGTACTTTTTGGGGAGCCCTGGTTCTTATTTGAGCGTTGCTTCTTGGCTCCACTGTAGACCCCTCAACCTACTAGCACAGATCCTTCATCCTGCTGGCACAGACTTTCTAGCTTCCACTTCTGGCCATTGGGCCTTCCCAGAGCAGACTTTGGTGTTGTGGACAGATTTCCTGCACTTTATTGTGTCTAACACTGGGCAACCATCATAAATAATATTATAAATTCTGTGTCCTGATTGTAATCTTTCTCCCTGAGACCCCTGACTATAACAGGCTGGGAATGTAGCTCAGTGTGTACTTGCCTAGCAAATGTAGGCCTGGCTTCAGTCCCCAGAACAAAAAGCAAAACAAAAGATAAAAACAAACAAATAAGTAAATGTACATATGTTGACCAGACTACAATAAATTTTATTTTACTAAATAAATCAGTTTTGCTTTTATTTACCCTGCTTCTCCCAAACGCTTGGCAAACACTTCGTTTTTTGTCTTCACAGTGTTGCCTTTTCTTGAATGTTATATAGTTGGAATCATAATGTATGTAGGTTTTTCAGACTGGTTTCTTTCACTTAGTGATCTGCATTTAGGGCATCTCCATGTCTTTGTGGCTTAAGAAATCACTTTTTTTTTTTTAGCACTGAAAAGTATTTCATTTTCTGGAGATACCATACTTTATCTACTTACTTACTGAGAGATACATTGGTAGTATCTGAGTCTTGGCATTTACGAATAAAGGTGACATAAAAAGGCACATGCAGGTTTTTTTGCATATATTTTCAATTCATTTAAATAAATATTGTGAAGTATTATGATTGCTAGATGATAATGAAAAGTACATACTGTTTTTCCAAACTGTCTTCCAATAGGACTGCCTGTCCTAGTTGCATTCCCACCAGCAGTAAATGTGAATTTCTGTTGTTCCACATCCTTGCCAGCACTTCATGTTGTCAGTGTTCTGGATTTTGATCACTCTAATTCATGTGTGGAACTACCTCCTTATTGTTTTAACTTGTTTTCCCCTAATGACGTAGGATACGGAACATCTTTTTATATGCCTACTTGCCATCTATCTTGTTTGGTGAAATGTCTGTTTTGGTCTTTTGCCCATTTTAAAATTGTGTTGTTTATTTTCTAATCATTGACTTCTAGGACTTTTTTTCTTTTCTTCCTCCTCCTTTTAGTTCTGGCCTCAAACTCCTGGGATCAAATTATCCTTTTGCCTCAGTCCCTTAAGTAGCAGGGGCTACGGACCTGCCCCGTCATACCTTGCTAAGAGTTCTTTCTGTATTTTGGGTAATAACCCGCCCCCACCCTAGTTTTTCGGTGTGGAATTGAATTCTGGGCCTTTGCACACCCCTAGTCCCCCTCCCTTTTTTGCCTTTTTAAAAAGTGTTTAAAAAGAAACATCTCACTAAGTTACCCAGGCTGGGCTTGAACTTGCAATCCTCCTGCTTTACCCTTCTGGAATGCTGGGATTGCAGGTGCCACCATGCCCTAGCTGAATAATAGTCCTTTATCAGATACGTCAGTTGCAAATGTTTTCTCCCAATCTTTACCTTTTGTCCTCATTCTCTTGAAGATTTATGATTTTTATCAAATCAAAATGCAATGGTAGAAACTTAATCAGATACACAGTGCGGAGTGTCTGTTAAATCAATCCAGTTCCTTAAGGAGAAATGTCAGAGTTCCTGAGTTTAAGAATATAAAGGCGTTTATCTCAAGGAATTGCTAAATGATCTTCCAGAATACAGCAGTGACATTGCATTGATGCCACATGTCAAGCATCTTTTGAAACGTTACTTATCTTTGCCTGTAGCAGCACATTGGTGGGCATCTGCTGGACAGGGCATTCTCCAAGTGAAGAGGGAATGAGGCTCTGCCCTGCCATGTGTGTGTGGGTATATGTATTACTTAAAGCTCTAGGAAATCAGAGATATACCAGAGATGACCAAATTTACATGGGGCTCATAAGGATCATTGCAGATAAGGAAGAAAGTAGCCAGGTGCAAGAGAAATGGTAGGTAGATTGACTGGGTTCAGAGAAAGTCCTGAAAAAGCCAGCTGCCCCTTGGAATTGGTCACAGAACCATCTTGCCATGGATTTTCACTCATGAGCTGGTGTCCTGTCCAAAAAGATTTACTGAGTGTTTACTGTTCAGCAAACGCCAGCAGGAATCTCCTTCCTCCAGTTTTTGGCTTCGGCCCCATCTCCAAGCCCAGGTCTTTGCCTATGGTGCAATCAGATACCACTTGTGTAATGAGACCGTGGAGCAGGAAAGCAGTGACTTCAGCTACTTAACTGTGCAGTCGGCAGGGAGGATCTGCCTCCCATGGAATTGCTAGAACCAGATGGGAAACATTAAATGTTATACCATGCTCAGGATATAGTTGTATGAAATATTCTGTTGCACTGATATTTGTTTTCTTCAATACAATTTCCCTCAGTGATTACCATTTTTTTTTCTGCCACAGTGGCAGAATTAGTGTGAATGTCATATGGATAGCACTGCTTTGAGTTCCTTTCCAAGTCGGAGTTACTCAGTTGATTATCTGCAAATTGCTGAAAACTTTTAGGCAGGACCCAACTTTCGCTAGTTGTTAACCTTTTAGACAAATGAAAGTATGTGTACTCTTGAAAAAAAATGTGCACTTCATCTGTTCTCTTCCTTCAATCAGTTTGGAATGTACTGACCTTGTCTTCATCTACTGAGTTGTGTGAAATTTCTCCAGAGGTTTTTATGGCCAGATAAGAAAATGCTGCAAAGACAGATGAAAGGAAGTCTGTGCAGGGAACCCCGGCATAAGCCAGAGAAAGGCTTGTTGCTCTGGACAAGTGTTAGAGTGGGAAGGGGAGCATGCACTGCCCTCACATGGACAGGTCATTAGACTCCGGTTGGTTGGGTTATCTTCATGGGCACCACTATGCCTTGCCAGCTGTGAGTAAGGAAACAGACAACACAGTCTTCTGAACTGGCGCTCTCTACTGATCCCTTCATCTGTGGAAGATTTTGTGTTCCATCCAGAAGTCAACTACAATGGATTTGTACTTGGCAATATTTGATTTATATCAGATGAAAAATTTGAAAGATGGAAAATTAGCCAGAAGGATAATGAAAATAGCCAGATGTGATGACACATGTCTGTCATCCCAGCACTTGGGAGGTTGAGGCGGGAGGATCACCATGAGTTTGAGGCCAACCTGCACTACATACTGAGTTAGAGGCCATCCTTGAACTACATAGAAAACTACATAACGAACCTGTCTTAAAAAAACAAAAGAGAAAGATCATGAAAATAATTAAAACATTACAAAGAAAACCAATCCACTTTTTAAATTAATTTCAATAAACATAGATTGGGTTTTTGGTGCTAGGGAATGAGTCTATCTAGAGGAGTAAAACACCCTAAAGTGACGGTCAGTTCAGAGAAGTGATCCTGTAACTCAGCCCAGTATAAAACCTCTTATGAGGGAGGCGTCTAAATGGGGCACTGGAAGACAGGAGAGGCGGGACCTAGCATCTCTGGAGAAGGCTGGAAAAGTGTCGCTCAGGGCAGGGGTCCTGACTAGTACCAGCCATGGCCTGTGAGGAGCCACGCTGCACAGCAGGAGCTGAGTGGCGGGTGAGCAAGTGAAACTTCATCTGCAGTGACAGCTGCTCCGCATCCCTCGTCACGAGCCTGGCCGCCTGGGCCCCGCCTCCTGTCAGATCAGCGGGTTAGCTTCTCACAGGAGCTCAAGCCCTACGGTGAACCGTGGACTCCTGGGGTTTAGGCTGCTTGCTCCTTGAGAGATTCTAATGTCATAATAATAGAAGTAACAGAAACAAAGTGTACAATAAATGTGACGTGTTCAGACCATTCCAAACCCTGTCCCTCTGTTCATGGAAAGATTGTCTTCCTCTGAATCGGTCCTTTCTGCCTCAGGATGGTGCCATTTTGACCAGGTGCACGATGGGAAAGGGTAGCAGGCATGGAGGGATGGAGGTGTGTTACCCCGGGGACTTGGGCTGGACCAGTGGTGATCTTTGGGTGGCAGAGCTTTATGTGGAGGTAACATTTGGTGGCCTGGGATCTGCTGGGGTTAGATGCTGTGGGGACCCTGGGAGCATGGAGGTGGGCTAGGGCGAAGCTCGGGTGCAGGAGGCAAGCAGCCTCATGGCTTGTACTGTATGCTGATAAGTAAAATGCAGACAAAAAGCAAATTTACTTGGTTTCCTTCAGACCCTGTGTAATTTATTCAGTGGGATAAAATCTCCCTGCCTCCAAATGAAAATACGCACAAGGCTCATAACTTTTTTGTTCTCTCTCAGTGAATTGCTATTTGGGTTTTAGTTGCATACACATGGACTTAACCTGGTAGTTTTAAATTAAATTAAATTAATATTTTAAGATGGGGTTTTGCTAAATTGCCCAGGTTGGTCTCAAATGTGTGAGCTCAAGTGATCCCCTTGTCTCAGCCTTCTCAGTAACTGGGACTACAGGCCTATGCACTGCACACCTGGCTTGATTTGGTGTTTAAAAGTATCCAAGTCAGGCACAGTGGGGCACGCCTATACTGTGTACATTTGGTTCACAAATGCTTCTGTTTAAGGACAATTTGGCTCATGACCAGAAGTGTTTGGCAAAATTTTCCTTCCATTTGGAAACTCTGTATTGGATGATGAACACGACCACAGCTGTCTTCCCTGCCGTGACCATGGTCACAGCTGCCTATAGCTGAGATCATGGTCACCGACAGACCTGTACACACTTGCTGTGAAGCCGTTTTGTGTGCTTTTTTTTTGTTGTTGTTGTTTTTTTTAGCAATACAGTACTGTGTCATATTATTCAATCTAGTACAGGTCCAAAGAAAGTGCAGAGCAAGCATGGTGGTAAAAAGAAAGTGCAGAGCAGGAATAAAGGTAACCAGAAAGTGCAGAGTAGGAATGGTAAGAAGGAGGTTTTGAAGAAAATAACCACTACATTGAAGAAAGAAAATGTAGAAGAGCATGATCATGGTATTCGTGTGACTGATCTGACCTTGGAGTACAAGATGATGAAGTTGACAATCTCCACTCTTTTGAAGAATAAAGATGCCATCAAAGGAGCTGATGTGGCAAAAGCAGTAACAGTGTTAACCAAGCAGAGGACACAAGTTCTGAAAGAGGTGGAAAAACTTTTCCTAGTGTGGTTGAATGAGAAAGAGCCGGCGGGTGACAGTGTTAGTGAAGCTATGATCTATTTTTTTTTTTTTGAGACAGGGTCTCTCTATGCAGTTCAGGCTGGCCTTGAACTCACTATAGAGCCCAGGCTGGCCTTGAACTCACGTGATCCTTCTGCCTCAGCCTCCCGAGTGCTAGGATTACAGACATGTGCTCCCAAAGCTGTGATCTCTGAAAAAGCCAGGGAATTGTACAGTGATTTACTGCAAGAAAACTCCTCTAACAAGTGCAACAAGTCATTGGATTTAAAGCCAGTAGAGGGTGGTTTGATAAATTCAGCAAGAGAAGTAACATCCACAGTCTGAGAGAACATGGTGAAGCTTTCAGTTCTGACAAGGCTGCTGCAGAAGCCTGCAAGAAAGAAGTCACAGAATTCACGAAGGCATAAGGATACATTGTTCAGCAAGTGTTCAACTGCGACAAAACAGGGATCTTCTGGAAGAAGATGCGAAGAATGTGTATCACAGAGGAGGACGAGGCACTGGCAGGGGACGGGCCCATGAAGGGCAGGTTGACCCTTTTGCTGTATGCAAATCCAGATGCTGGTCTGAAGAGTAAGCCACTACTGGTGGACCATTCCCAGACCCTCATGCATTCAGGGGACAGAATGTGAACAAGGCCAGGCAGCCTGGCATGGGGAGAGGGCCAATGAGAAAGCTTGGGTCACAAGGCAACTGTCCATAGCATGGCTGCACGAGGTGTTTGCACCCACTGTTAAGAAATATCTGACAACCAACTGCCTGAAAGTTGACTTCTTCTGACAGACAGTGCCCCAGAACACTCCCCCAGTCTTAGTGGATGGTATGGATGCTGACTATGACTTCCTAAAAGTCAAGTTCCTCCCCCAGCATGACACCTTTTCTGCAGCAAGTGATCTGCAACTTCATGAATCTGTACACAAAGATGCTCTTCATCAGGTGTTTCAATGTCACTGAAGAGACATCCTTGACTCGGGAAGTTTTGGAAGAACCATTTCAATGTCCTCTGCTGCATCAACCTCATCAGTGAATCCTGGGAAGATGTCACTTCCTGGACTGTAAACTCAGCCTGGAGGAATCCGTGGCCAGAATGTAGCATTGAATGTGACTTCAAAGTGTCTGATGCAGAGGTCGTGGAGGAGGTTGTGTCCGTGAGCAAGAGTATGGTCTGAATGTTGGTGGTGCAAACACAGAGGAGCTTGTTAAGGACCATAAAGAGGAGCTGAGGACAGAAGAGCTTGCTGAACTCCAGGGTAAGCTGCAGAAGGCACTTGTTGAGAAGCATCCACTCAAGAAGAGGAAGATAGAAGGTTAGCAGTGGTGTGGTGACATCCATTATGGAAAAATGGAAGGAGTACCAGGATTTCTTTAGGAAGCAGCACCTCAGCAGAACTGTAATGAACAGAGGGTTGGTCCTGATGAAGGATAATGTGGTTGGTCACTCATTTCTGGAGGGTTATGCAGCACAGGAAAAAAGCAAGTGACATTAGACAGATTTTTTTTTTGTCAGAACTGACTCAGTAGCTAAGAGACAAGGAAAAAGGAAACCCCTGTTGGAGATCTCCCTGAGGTCCTTACGGAGGGAGACTCTCCCTCCAAACAGTAACCTCCCCACTCACCTTCCTGTTCTCTGCTCTAGAAGTCACCTCAAGCAAGGTTAGTGTTCTCTCTCTTCAAACTGTACTGTACTTTGTTAAATATTTTTGTGGTTAAAAAATATATGCATGGTTCAGAATGAATTAACCTTATTTACATTGAACCTTATTGGGAAATTTGATTTGATTCACGACCAATTCAGTTCAAGACCAGAATTGTGGAATGAGTTAAGTTTCTGAACCGAGGTACCACTGTAATCCCAGCATTCTGCAGACTGAGGCAGAAGGGTTACAAATTCAATCCCAGCCTGGGCAAGTTAGGGACTTACCGTGACCCTGACAAAAATGAAATAGATAGGGTTGGGGATGTAGCTCAATGCAAAGGCCCTGGTTTCAATCATCAGTACTGGGGGGAACGAATGTCCGGTTAACCTGTTAGCCAACACTTCAGTCTTCACTCAGGTAGGACTCCTCCTCCTCCGCAGGGCAGCCCAAGGCTCTTGTGAGCTCCTCCCTGCAGCAGTGGGAGGGTGCTGTGGTCTCTCCAGGGCGCATCCAAGTTCTTCCCTCTGTCCCCACTACCTGCGTGTGTTTTCACCCTGTTGATAGGGGATGAGGACTTTCTGTAACCTGATGGAATCCCTCCCTGGCTCTCTTCTTCTAGGCATGGAGGGCAGGATGCACACTGTAGCATCCTGGAGGTGGACACTCCCACTCTTCTGCCTTGCTGACCTCTCCCCTTCCCTTCCCTGCTGGTCTCCGCGGTGTCCCAGTCTTCAGAGACTCTCCCTGTTGGAAGCCCCTTCCTTCCTAGGTAGCCGCTTGGCTGGGAACGAAGTTGGCCCCTGCTCCAGCGTTTGTCCCACAGGGATCCCAGGAGAGCCTCACTTTGATGAACTCTGGGCATGCAGACTCCCCCCAACTCAGTGCAGCCATCTGCATCCTGTTGCTCCTATGATACCAGTGACACCCAAGCCTCAGGGACCCACAGGACATTCCCCACCATCCTGGTCACTTGCCCAGGCTGGGTTTAAATGGTGATCCTCCTGCCTCAACCTCAGGAGTGCTGGGATTACACCACACCTGGCTTGGATACTTTTAAATACCAAATCAAGCCAGGCACAGGAGGAACTAGACTGAAGTATGAACAGGGGTTCAAAGAAGTCTTGGTACAGATTTTCTATCCTCAACCCAGTCCATTTATGAGGTCTTGGGAGTGGTGGTGGAGAGGAGCTGGGGGGCCAGGAGTCTGGAAACCAGGTTTACAACTGCTCTTTCTTGGGATTTTGTGGGCATGTTAATTGTAATGTCACGTTAAATGTATAACAATCTGGGTATGTGGAGTATGAAAACCCAGCTTTGATATATGGGAAAAGGGAGGAAAAGGGAGGAATAGAATAGTTAAAATGAAATAACGTTTTCTGACTGTTGTAACTTGAGGTACTGTCCTAAGCATGTTGCAGAGAATAATGCTTGAAACTGTTATGAATCTAGAAAGTTAGTCCCAAGGTTTCCCCCATTTTATAGATGACAAAATAGAAATACAGAGAGGTTAACTACCTTGCCCAAGATCACAGAGTTGAACGGCCAGGCTGGGACCCTGCCATGGCAGTGCCACCCCACGTCCCATGCTTTTTTCTTGCTTTTTGGTATTGGAGATTGGAACCTAGGGGCACTCTGCCATTGAGTTGTGTTCCCAGTCTTTAGTATTTTTTATTTTGGGATGAAGTCATGCTAAGTTTCCCAGGATAGCCTTGAACTTGTGATCTTCCTGCCTTATCCCTTGGGGTAGCTGAGATTGCAGATGTGCACATCTGGCCACACTGTTCCCTTAATCCTTATGGCTGTATTGACCATTAAGTGCTGGAAATTGTGCTAAATGCATTATGTGGATTTGCTCATTTAATCCTTTTCATGACTGTATGAGGGATTTGCTTGCATAATCTCTATTTTGTAATGGAGAAGTGACTCTGAGAGAGGTCGGTCTACTGAAGGTCGCACCAGCAGGGAGTGGCAGAGCAGGGTTACCAACTAAGGTGGGATCAATTTCCAGCGTTGATGTCTAGTTGCTACTTTGCTGATTTCCTTGAAGAGAGTGCAAATGTGTGATATTTCCAACAGTGTGCAGAGGTGTAGATTCCAGAACCAGCCAGTCAGCAGACAGGGTCTGAGATGGTTTCCCAAAGAAGAGATAGGACCTCAGCTTCCCTCTCTCAATCGAGTGGGTTTTTGTCTGTGACAACAGAAAAAATTTCAAGACCCATCAGCAAGAGGCCTGGGAAGATTTATTAGGTACAGTGGAAGGACACACTCAGAGAAAAAAGAGTGCAGGACTTGAGAGAGGGATGCACTAAGGCCCGGGTTTGGGTATACACATGTGATCTTGGAGGTGTGGTCTAAGATGGATGGTCTGATATGAGTGCCTAAAGCATTCTTTGAACACCTGACTCTGTCGCTTCATTGTAAGGTCAGGTTGCTGTCCTTGGTTTTATCAACTAGGTTAGTTTTATGGTTTGTCTGGATGTCCCCCCAAAGCCTCATACAGTCATGGGAGCAGGCTTCTAGAATTTGTGATTGATTCATGGTCCAGTGCTGTGATTATGGGTGTGAGTGCTACACCCACCCTAGTGTGGGTAGCCTACATACAATATAAAGGACAGAAAGAGTGTTGTCTGTGTGCCTCTCCCCTTTTTGCTCTTGTTGCCTTTGCTGTCTTCTGCCACACCACCCTGCCTTGGAGCCAGCTGATTATGGACTGAAACCTCCACAAACTATGAGCTAAATAATCCTTTCCTTCCTTAATTTTGGGCGTTGGGTATTTTGTCTCAGCAACAAAAGAAAAGTAACCAACACAGTTAGTTTATGGACCTAAGGCATCTTTAAGGGATTTGAGTGTGAAGGACCTGGAAGGGAGGGACAATCCTAGGGAGTAAAGATATAACCTTGAGTAACACTGATTATATTTTAGAACTATACTAAGGATGATCAGAAAATATGGCTGTTGGTCCACTTGGGGGACCCAAGGGAGATTTTCATGGGTGAGGTCCCTAGGTTAAAGAATGTACATATGCAAGACATCAGCAACAACAGCAGGCAGCATGGAGCTGCCTGAGAGCAGAGCACAAGAGCACTACAGTCACCTGTGTCTTTATTGTGTAATTCCTATATAGGTTTTCATCTCATGTTTACATTCTTGCATGCTACCCTCATTGGTACAAGTGTAGTTTATTTTTCTCTGCTAAGTCACAGTTACATTATTATATCCCATTGTGTGCTTGTGCTAAATAGTAAGGTCACATCCTCAGGTGTCCTTGCAAGTCCCTGAGCTTTGAAGCAGTCTGAGTGCTTCCCCACAGTGGTGAATGTTTAAATTTTTAAAAACTTGTCACAGTAAAACATACATTGCCAAGACTGGTGGGATATGTATGTTTGAAGCAAGAGGAAAATTTTGAGGGAGTTTATTGGCAGTGTATCTTTTACTGTAATAAATTTGAAAAATAAATCACCATAATTTTTGATCACTTGGTGGTTTTCTTGTGTCTCTATCTTTATTTCTTCTTGCAACTCACCACCCACCTGGGTCCAGGGAATGACCCCACTTCTTATCCCCTAGCTGGCAGTTATGGGTGTGGCTGAAGAATGTTTGGGAACTGTTCCACTGTGGAGTGCTCTCAGTCTGTGCCTCATTGAGCTCCACCTCCTGTCAGATCAGATCAGCATTCGATTCTCATGGGAGCTTGCATCCTGCTGGGAACTGTGCACTGGAGAAATCAAGACTGCGTGACCCTCTGATTCACTGGAGACCACCCCTTCATCACCTGCATCTAGGAAAAATTGTCTTCCACCAGACTGGTCCCTGGTGCCAAAAGGGTTTTGAACTGGCTACTCTAGACCATTAAAACCAGGAAGTGCAGGCTCAGGTTATGTGGATTTGCTCTGCTTTTCTAGTTCCCACGGACCAACAGTTTCTCTATGGAAATAAAATGGCTTTTTGTCAAGGAGGTAGTAATTACTAGGATCCTTTTCTTGTTTATTTCAAAATTCCCATCTTATCACTGAATAGACTTTTAAGCAATTACCTAGGAATCCAACCAAGACTAAGTTTTCTTGGAAAGAGTAAATTTGAACAGTTTATTATCTTTTTTTAAAAAAATTTATTTTAAATAGGATAAAACAGAATAAAACCAATAAAAAGCAAACCAGTGTAAGTGATATAGGAATTCAAAACATTACAAAATCAACAATAGTTACCATAATACCTTTTGATGTCTTCAACATAGCTGCAGATAACTTTGGACATAGGAAAAATCAAACAGAAGAGACTAGAATAGAAATAATAAAACCAAGACAATGAATGCAATTAAGGACTTCAAAACAAGACAACAGTAAATCCAAAATTGCTACCATAATATATCTTGCTATCTTTGAAATAGCTGCTCCTGCCATCAGATTTAACATAATCAAACAAAACAAAAGAGAGTAAAACCCAACCCAACAAAATAATGGAAATGATACAGGACTTCAAAACAAGATCGTAGGGAATCAACAATGGCTACAACCCTCAGAAGGAGATCCCCCCAGATGTCAAGATGCACACTGCTATCCTCTGAACAGATGATCAGACCACGGGCCCTAGATCTGCAATGCCAGTGAGACACCAAAGCACCACAGGCATCCAGTTGCATTTCACCTCCATAGCTATCATCACAGCCTGTGTATCTCTGGATAAGCTGGTCACTTACGGCAGGGGGGAGGGGATGATATTTCTTGTTTGTCAGCCTCTGTGCCATTGTTTATCTTAACTCTGATCAAAAACTTGGCTGAGAAAAAAGAGAGGTTTATGACCAGAGTCTTGCTGTCACTTCCTCATATGGATTTCATTTGTTCTTTTGACTTGTAAGAACTTGTTGGTTCAGAAACAGGGTGTTGAGTGCTTTCAAAGTTTTTGCACAATTTTAGATAATGAAGATCGAGTAGGGAACAAAAAGATGAAAATACTTGCTATCAGGGGGTTTAGAGCCCAGTGGGTAAGAGAGACCATGAACAAATAAGTGAAATAAGTAGTAAACCAGAAGGAAACAAGGAAATTGAGAAAAATAAAGTAGAGCAAAAGTCAAGTGTGGTAGCGCACAACTGTAGTTCCAGGTGTTCAGGAGGCTGAGGCAGGAGGATCACTTGAACCCAGGAGTTGGAGACCAGGCTGGGTAACAGATTCTTTCTTAAAAAGGAAATAATAGAGAAACAGAGAAAGAGAGAAAATAATAATAGAGAAAGAGAGGAACTGTTGGCATTTGTAATTTTGAAGTGATTTAGGTTTGCTAATGTAATTGTGATTGTTTTTAAACTTGACCTTTACCATTTAGAGATATATACAGTTGTATTACGGAGAAGAATATTGAGGTTTGTAAAAACCCATCTTGGGTTTACTTTACAGTGACCCAGAATTAGGAGAAGGGCATGAGGAAGGGACATTCACAGCTGCAACAAGGAGGCTATGTTGTTTGGAGCCCTGTGACAACTATGTGTGGGGATCATTAACCTGTTTGCTCTACTTCTATGTGTGTTTAGAAACCTCTATAATAAAGAATTAAAAAATAAAAATTATAAGATTTTAACCACGTACCCAAATAAAAATAGTAATTTCATTGTAAAATAGATGGACAAACAAAAAAAAAAAAGGAAAAAGAGAAAAATAAATCTACCTGGTTGTCGAGGGTCAGGGAAGGGGTGAGGCACTGCACCTTGGCCGTTTCTAGAGAAAATCTGTCAGGTGGAGGAACAGAGAGCGATCCCCACTCTACATCAAGCACCCTTGACAGTGGGGGTAGTTTCCTTCCCCTTGACTGGAGGGGATGGTTTATGATGACAGCGTCCATTTATATCACAGGCTGGGAAGCTTCTTAGCATCTTCAAGGCAGGGCCCTGGCTTCCACATGTGGCTCCCTCAGCGCCTGGCAGTGCTGGGCTCTCTGGGTGCTGCACACTCATTTTCTTGTTTCTGCCCCAAGGTAGAGAGGTGAGGAATCTTTATTCCCATGTAATACAGATGAGGTAACAGTTAGTATCATCAGGAATCAAATCACAAAGCTGGTTACTGAGCGATGGAGCTACTGATTTCATGTCCTGCAGCTCTTTCCCTTCTCCCACTTAGTCTGTGAAGAGGCCCAGTCCCTTCCTACAGAGTGATTGACTGATGATTAAATTTTGGTGGTGCAGCTTATGTGAGAGGTAAGGAAAACCACTAGGTCATCATGCCTCTACTTTTAAGGCCAAATTAGATTTCTTCCTACTGTGTGTGGTCAGAGAAAATAAGAAATCCTGTTAAAGTATAAGCCTGGGCATGAAAATGTTGCTCTGAAATTCAGGATCACTTAACACTGGAAAAAGTAAAATAGAACATGAACTACCCAGGCATTTTACACACTGCTTAGAGTTACATACCCAGGAAATTATGTGCAGACGTCTGTGAGCACATACACTGAGTTTCAAGTGTGGTGGCTTTACACCTTCTTTCCATATGCAGGGTTTTTATAACCAGCAAATAAGACAGGACTGGGGGTTTAATGAAAAGACTTGTATGGAGAACATATGTGTCTCTTTATAGAAAATAATTTCTTGGCCTGTTAAAAATGTCTGGGTTTTAAAGTGACTGTGAAATAATTTTATTTGACCCTTAAATCTTATAGTTTTCTTTCCTTCTTTTTCAGTGCATCATGGTTCTTTTGAGGGTCTTACTTTTAATTCTAGAGGTTTCCTCAGAGTAAGGAAAAGGAGAGCTTCTGTAATTTAGTCGATTTTGTGTAGAGACATCATTTACAAATGCTAAAATTTAGCCTTTAGGAGGTACATGGGAGGATATTTTAAAATGATTAGCTGTCTGTTCTGCTCTTCATTTTTTCGGGACAGCTTTAATTAACAGCCTAAAGAGATTCTTTGCTCTTAGAAGTACATGCTTTGGGGAAATTTTCGTAGAATAAGTCGGAGGAGAATCTGCAGTTTTCTTGATCTTAAATGCTGTTTGAGGGAAATGGTTTGAATTAGTGTAAAGTTACTCGACACGGGGATTCATCATCTCTTTTAAACACACACTTTAAACACATACTTCTGTAAATTTGTGTTAGAACTTACCACAAAGTCTGATTTTATGTTTTAGTCTTGTCTTGGATGTGTCTTAAGGTCTGCAATAATGTGCCTCCCACAGGCTTTTTAAATTTTCCTTAAGACTCAGAAGTTTGAGATTTCTATGGAAACTAAGCTAATATTAGCCAAAATAATGAACCCTAGGCAAAGTCTGTGGCTGACTGTGGTGATGATGGGGCTGAGGACATCTTACTGCAAAAGATGGCTCTTTGGTGCATGGAGTATTTTAAACTGCGGGGTTTGAATGAGAGGTCATAAAACCTAGGGAGGAATTTTGACTTTCTCCTGAAGCATGTCATGGTTTATAACTGAGTGTCACCCAAAGCCTCTTGCACTCAGAGGCAGGGCTTTTTATGGGGTCGCTATAGCTGACTGTGATGTTAGGAGGGGGCATTGCTGGAAGAGGCAGCTGCTGGGGCATGACCTGGTAGGGTCTATCTCTTTTCCTCTCCCTCCCTTTCTGTTCTGCTTCCTGTCTGCCATGAGGTGAGCTGGTTTCTCCTGCCCAGGCAGCACCTCCCACCATGCCACTGACCTGCAAGGACCGAAACTTGTACAGTGTGAGCCAGAATAAATATCTCCACCTTTAAGTTGTGGGTGTTGGGTACTTTGTCCCAGTAATGAGGAAAGGGACTAAGACATGTCCTCCTACAGCTGGAGGAATGGGGAGTCCTTGTCTCCGAAAGCCCAGGAATCTGTATGAACAGGAAAAGGAACTAAGAGATACGAACAGGGATCTGTATGAACAGGTCTGGCTAAGGTTCTCCCAGTTCACTTGTATTCTTTATTCTATCATTTTTCATCAAACCTACTATTAATAACACTAGGTTTAACTACGTCTTTTGAGTCTTCAGTTCCTTCTGAAGGTTCTCATGACATGTATAAGTTTATTAAGTAAAATTCCATGATGTATTCTTGTTAACCTGCCTTTTGTTACATGGGCCCGAGCTCTGAACTGAGATGGATATGTAGGAAAGAAAAAGTAGTATCTTTTCCTCACCAAGGTTCATGGCTGATGATCAGGTCAACAAGAGTGCATCATAACACATTTATTTGATATTTGTTTTGGTGACAGGAGTTTTTAGTAATGAAGACTCAAAGAATAGAGAAAACTATTTTGTGCTTAGGTTTAATCAGAAGTGGACATTTGTTATTTAGACTGGATTAAAAAGAGTGTGATCTACTGATAATAAACTGGGGAGAACTTAACAAAACCTAAAAGATATGAAAGAGAGAGGCTTCAGTGTGGAAGTTAATGCCCAGTTGCTATCAACCATACTCTGCACAGGGCAGGGTGCCGCCTCAGATCACCGGTGCTGCAGGAGGGTCCCTGGAAGAGCGCCCCCAAGGGGGCGGAGGGAGCGGGCAGGCTTTTTGGCAGGAATCTGTGGCAGAGTAAGGGCTGCTCTGTGCTGTGACATGGGCCCAAGCTCTGAACTGAGATGGATATGTAGGACCGTCCTCACCCAGGACGGTCACTGATATGGTAGAAGAGGGCGATTTACCACATTGACTTTGGGAAGTGTGTACACTTAGGTAACTTTTGGCCTACTATAAACATTTGCTGACATTTCGTCTAATAAACTCTCCTTTTTAATTTTACTTTTTTTTTTTTTTTGTCTTTTTGCGATAGGGTTTCGCTATGCAGTTCGGGTTGGGTTTGAGCTCGCTTTGTAGCCCATTAACAATTGTTACTATAGTGTGTATTATTATCTTCAATGTAGTTGCTCAGATTACAAGATATGGGCATGAAAAAATGATCGAACAATGAAAACACAAACTTCTTTTTGATGAACTAACAGAGATTAGTAGTATAATTACCCATGATATATATATATATATATCTTTTCACCTTTTTCCTATCCCAGTTGTACTTTCCTTTTGAGGAGTTTCTTTCTCTTTCCCTTTCACTATATCTATTGTGCATTTTTGGTTTTATTTACTCTCAGTTTTTTACATTAAGGAGACAATATGATCTTTACACATGCTAGTCTGATTTATTTCTCCTAAGAGTATGGTCTCAAGTTGCATATATTTACCTTTAAAAGCCTCAAGTTTGTCCTTCTTCACAGCTGAGTAGTTCTCCATTGTATAAAAATGCCACATCTTTCTTATTTATTTATTTATTTATTTATTTATTTATTTATTTATTGTCTTTTTGAGACAGGGTCTTATAATGTAGTTCAGGCTGGCCTTGAGCTCACAATGATCCTCCTGCCTCAGCCTCCTGAGTGATGGCATTACAGGTGTGTGCCACCACACCCAATCTTACTTTTTTTTTTATCCATTAAGCAGTTGATAGGCATTTGGGTTGTTTCCAAGATTCAGCTATTACAAATTGTGCTGCTATAAAGATGGGTGCACATATATCGCTTTTAGCAAGAAGTAGTGCACATATATTGCAATTAGCAAGAAGTGGTGAGGTGGATCGGGGTGTATCAATTATAGAACAGGCTCCTCTAGGTGGGTATAAAGCACTGCCAAGTCCTTTGAGTTTTAAGCTGTTGCTAGTAGTTCTTGGGCAAAAATTTTTGTTATGACATTTTTATGTTTATGGCTAAGCATAGTGGGGTATTTAATCCCAGTTTGAGTCTTAGCTTTCATGTGTTCAGGTTTATTAAGATTACTTTCGTTTATGTTTCATATTTCATCTAAAGTTTTTTATGGTATGATGTTTTTAATTCTCAGAAAATACTCAGCAGGGAAATAGCTGGATTGAATGGGACCTCCAATCCTAGTTTTTTGAGGAATCTCCACACTGATTTCCAGACTAGTTGTACCGGTCTACACTCCCACCAGTATCGGAGAAGGGTTCCTTTTTCCCCACAGCCCCTCCACCATTTGTTATTGATTGATTTCCAGATAATAGCTATTCTTTCTGGAGTGAGATGGCATCTCAGTGTTATTTTAATTTGCATATCTCAAATGACCAATGATGTTGAACATTTTTTCATATATTTGTTTGCCATCTGTATTTCTTCATCTGAGAAGTGTGTATGAATTTCAGATGCCAATTTTTGGATTGAGTCTTTGAATTTGAGTGGTCTGTTTTTTTTTTTTTCTTTTTTTCAGTTCTTTATACATTCTAGATGGAAGTCTTTTGTCTGAGGGACAGTTGGCTAAAATATTTTCCTATTCTGTGGGTTTTTCTTTTCACTCTGTTGGTGATTTATTTTGATGTGCAAAAACTTTTTAATAAAATGAGATCCCAGTTCTTGATTCTTTGAAGTACTTCCTGTGCACTTTGGGTTTTGTTCATGAACTCTCTGCCTACCCCTATGTTTTCAAAATTTCTACCTAGCTTTTTTTCTAGCAGATTTAGTGTTTCTGTTTTAATATTTAGATCTTTGATCCATTTTGACTTTAATTTAGTGAATGGTGATAGACATTGTGTGTAGTTTTAGTCTTTGGCATGTGGAAAGCCAACGTTTCCAGCATCATTTATTAAAGAGGCTATCTTTCTTCCAGTGAACATGTTTGGCACCTTTGTCAAAGATAAGGTGACTGAGTGTCTTTGTAGTTGTGTTTTCATCTTCTAATCTGTCCCAGTGATCCTCAGGTCTGTTTTTTTTGCCAGTGTGCTGATTTTATCACAGTAGCTTTGTGGTGTAATATCAAGGCAGCAATTGTGATGCCTCCTGCCTTGCCTTTGTTGACCAGGATTGCCTTTGCTATTTTAGGTTTATTCTGTTTCCAAATAAATTTTAAGAATGTTTTCTCTAGATCCGTGAGGTATGCTAAAGGTATTTTGATTGGAATTGCATTAAATCTGCGTAAAAGTTTTGGGAGTATGGCCATTTTAACTATGTTGGTTCTTCCTATCCATGAGCAAAGGATATCTTTCCATTTTCTGATATCTTCTTCAATCTCTTCATTTAGAGTGCTATAATTTTCAATGTATAAATCTTTTATATTCTTCGTAAGATTGACTCCTAAGTATTTTGTTTTCTTGGATACTATTGTGAAGGGTGTGATTTTCCTAATTACTCTTTCAGTGAGCTTGTTTGTGTACAGGAGTGCTATTGAGTTTTGAGTGTTGACTTTGGATTCAGTTTTGCTGCTGAATTTGTTTATTAATTTTAAAAGATTTTTGGTGGTGCTTTTTTTTTTTTAATTTTTTATTTTTT
>RJWT010015130.1:0-20633 GCA_004365215.1 Cuniculus paca
GCCAATTTCTTTGAATTTAATATGTACTTTCAAGAAGAAATAAAGTATTAGCACCAAGATATTTTGACCAGCAATAGAGCTAGATATCAAGGACCGTTTGACATTTATTAATCTATTATGAGAGATAAAAACAAAAGGGAAAACATACTATTCCCTATTCTGTATCAATTTAATTAATCAAGTAGTTAGTGCCAGGAAGAAATACTAAAATAGTGTCTTGGCTATTTTCACTCATTGCTGAGACAAATATACCTGATGCCCAAAGTGAAAGGAGAGATTTATTTCTTACAGTTCTTGGAGGTTTTAGTCCATACTCAAGCTGGTTCCAGGGCACGGTGGTGTGGCTGAAGGGCAGCCGTTCGTGGCAGCTGCAAGCAGCAACCTCAAGCAGGGCAAAAGAGCAGCAAGAGAGGGAGAAAATACACATCTTCTTCCCTCCCTTATATAGCATGCAGTCTCCACCCCTGGACAGGTGCAGCACTCACACCACTAATCCCAGCACAAATCCCAGTGCCAGACAATCAACCAATCACAAATGATAGATTCAGCAGTCTCCATGAAAACAGAGAAATGCTTCAGGACATTGGAATGTGCAATCATTTTTTGAATGAGAACAGAAGAAGTTTGGAAATATGATTGAAAATGAACAAATAGAATTAATTCTAATAAAAATCTTCTGAATAGCAAAGGAAGCCATGCATAAGACATCCTATAAAATGGGAGAGAATATTTGAAAATTATACATCTTGTTAAGGAGTTGATTTCCAGAATATGAAGAACCCCAAAAACTCAGCAGCAAAGCAAAACAACAAAATTAAATGACAAGCAACAGATTTAAACAGACATTTTTGAAAAACAAATAAACAAAAGAAGATCTGTAAATTGCCAACTGGTACATGAAAATGACTAACATCAGTAATTATCAAGGAAATGCAAATCAAAATCACAATGAGGCATCACATCATTCTAGTAAGAATAGTTATGATGAAAAAGACTAAAGATACCAAGTACTGTAGAGAAAGTGAAGAAAAGGGAATGCTTGCACAGTGTTGGTAGAAATGAAAATTAGTACAGCCTTTTTAGAGAATAGTATGCAAGACTCTCAAAAAATTAAAAATAGAACTACTATATGATCCAGAAAATCACTATGAGGTTTATATCTACAGGATATAAGATAGCAATGTCTGACAAACATCTTTACTGCTAACAACAATAAATGGAAACAAACTAAGTGTCCATCAACTGATGAATGAATAATGAAAGTATAGCAGATAAACACAATGAAATAATACTCAGCCATAAAAAAGAACAAAATGGATGACTAGATGGAAATGGAGATTATTATATTAAAAAAGTAAGCCAGACACAGAATGGTAAGTACTGCATGATCCCACTTTTACATGGAATTTTAACAATTTATTTTGCAGAAGTTGAGAATAGAATTGTAGTTAGCACAGACTGGAGAGACTATGAAGAAGATGGAGGGGGACAAAGGAACATTGATCAGTATTAAGTTATAGTTGGATAGAAGCAAGAAATTCTGGCATGGGATAACACATTAGGGTGATGATAATTCACAATAATGTACTTCACACTTCTAAAAGCTAGAAGAAATGATCTTGTAAGTTTTTAACATGAGAAAATAATAAATGTTGGAAGAGAGAAATATGTTTAACCTGGTTTAAACATTATGCAGAGTATACATGTATTGAAACATTACATTAATAATGAGGACTTCAGTGAGCAACTTACATAATCCTCTATTGAGCTTATGTTTGATTAGAAAATTACTATGGTATGATGGAATTACTATGGTATGATGGAATAGCTGCTGTCTGAGCCCATCCTGTCCTGTTGCCACTCACTATGTCACACCAAAGTCACCTTAATATAAATACCTGCTGCTACATGCCCATGGTGGCCACTGTCTATGGACTATACGGGACCTGTGTGGAAGACAAGCCATAGGACATGAGAGCAACCATCAACCAATGATGAAAAGAAGGGCTGGGTATGTACCCCAGCTTCTTCACTTCTCTGTTGGAATAACTGAGCAGTTCTCCCCATCTCACAAGGATGTGTTGTAAAATTCAGCTCCAGTTGCCTATAGGGGTAAGCATTTTGATAATGGTACATTATTGGTTGACTTTGTTGCTTTTTCCCTACCTACTTTCCCCATTTCCTACAGGTGCCTCCAGAGATCACCTCCCAAATAACCTTAATAAGGTTTCTTGTCCTTGGGTTGGTCTTATGGTTAATACATTGTGTCAACTTGAGAAGTTTAAAAGTTTAACTGAGAGACTCAGCAGGGAGCCAGGGTTCTTACTTTGTAAATATCCTCATCCTGTGCAAAGGAGGGCAAGGACATTTTGTGACTGTTACACCCACCCTGAGGGTTTGGGGAGGGGGTGGCCTATGTACAATTTAAGGGTAGGGAAGAGGCTTGTGATTTGTTTTTTTGCTCTGGCTGCTGCCTTGAAGTGTTGCTTCAGTGCCATGCCACTCTGATTTGGAGCCAGCTGATTATGGACTAAAATCTCCAAAAACTGTAAGCTAAATAAACCTTTTCTTCCCTAATTTTGGATGTCAGGTGTTTGTCTCAGCAACGAAGAAAAAGTAGCCAAAACAGTTGGCTTCTGGGGTATCCCAAAGTCTGATAACTCTGGAATGAATCAAAAACCTTTATATGTGCTTGGCTAAGTGAGACTGGTAATGGGACAAGAAAAGTAACTCACTGATTTATAAGTATGAAGAGAATATGTAAATGACAAAACACTGCTAGTAATTATGGTAGGATTTCTTGAATTGATGATACTGACATTTTAGCTTTGTTATAGACACTGTCCTATGCACTGTAGGATATAAAACAACATCTCTGATTTCTACCCAGTAGCTCCCTCTCTTCTGTTACAAGAACCAAAAAGTTCTCTAGACATTTTCACATGTCTGAGGGAAAAGGACAAAATCATCTCCCACTAAGAACCACTGAGTTATAAAAATGACTTCATTTAATGCATCCAGTTAAATTCATTTATTTATTCGTTTAACAGGTAAAAAGTGGATACATCAATAGATCCTGATTTTTTAGAGTTTGTTTTCTAGTTAGAGGGAAATAAAACAATTATCTCACAGTGAGAAATCATCTTTAACTTTGAAGCATTTTCCAATTGAAGCTGTAGAATGAATAATTTCTTTTACCCCCACCAAGTTATAACTATTTCAAAAGTATGAGTGCATGTCTGCAAACTGCATTTGATTTTAATTCTGATGAAAAATAACTGCTATTTTTCACAGTATAATTTCTAAATGGTAGGAGTAAAGGATGAGATATCTGCCTGTGATTCTTTCTTTCTTCATGCCTTCTGTGCTGAAATATGGTGGGAGACTGAGCACATTTTACTTTCACAACTGCAATTTTATTGTTTTCCTTTTTCTGCATGTACTTTACCCATAGTCTCTACCTACCTTCTCTCTAAAAGTTTTATTAAAGAGCATGCACATTACCATTGAACAAATTTAAATTATTATAATGATTATAATAGTAGCAAAAACATTATGAAGCATTGGAAGATTGATTTCTCTATATTTTTAGACAAGTCTGCTTTGAATTTATGAGATATTTTTCCTTATAACTTCTTGTAATTTCTTCCTTAGGAATTGTACTGAAGTCTTCTTCACCATGTCCTGGTGTGACTATTGGAGGAGGCACACTTAGCTCCTGTGCTTACCAGCCCCATATGTGTGAAAGGCTTCACTGACTGGCATTTTGTACCTAACAGTTTCTTCTTATCCCATGGATCTGTGCATAGGACACAGAAAAAGTGGAAAATGCAGGGCAGCTCTCAGCCAATGATACATGCCAGCTGGAAAAGAACTTGTTATAGTTGTTATTTAAACTCTCTACCCCAAAGTTTACAGTGTTGGAAGCTTGGTTGGCAACCCAAAATATAAATAAAGAGCAACATAAAAGATAGATAATAAGAAATAGGAAGCTAGACTTTTTGCAAAAGTGACTGAGACAGGAAATGAAGGGGAGCAAAAGGAAAGGTGATGAAAAAACAAGATGTGGTATGTGCATATGCCAAATCTTCATAAGCAATATAATCATCATGTACTGTAAACATGTACCAATAAAAATATAACTTAAAAAATAGAAAGCTTGGTTTGTGGATGATGAGCACTTGGTTACTTGTTAGATACTGAGGGCTCTGACTTCATCCATAGATTAACTAATTGGTGAAATCATAATTTTATGGTATTACTGGTAGTGATGGAAATAGGAATCAGGAGCAATTAGTTGAAATGGGTCATGGGAGCATGACCTTGGGAATTATATCTAGTTCCCAGCTCCTTTTTTTTTTTTTCCTGATTCTTTCTTGCTGTCTATGTCCTCCTGGCTGCCATGAGGTAAGCAGCTTTGCTCCACCACTCCCTTGCGTCACACTATTCTGCCCACCTCAGGCCTAGTGCAACAGAATCAACTAATCAAGGACTGAACCTTCTGAAATCATGAGCCAAAATAAATTTTCTCTCCTGTAAGCTGTTATCCTCAGGTATCTCAGCACAGTGTTGGAAAGCTAACAATATACTATCACAGCTTCAGAGACATTTTCCACACCCTTCCACAGTTTTCTAGAGGATGGATCCACTGTAATCTGGTCATTGTTTTTCTTCCTTCTTTGTCTCACGTGTTCATGGTCCTAGTAACATGTTACCAACAAAATATCATAGTGTATAATGTACTATAAGGACTCAGCATTTCAGCTCAGATTGATGGCCAAGGGAAAAATGATAATTTGGTTTGAGTGTTTATAATTAAGAATAAATGGTAGAAATTATTCATAATACATAAAATATTGCCATTCTTCTAGGCATTACAGTGGGTGAGGAGTTAAAGGAAGAAACTAGACTAGGCTATACATAAGTATAATATATCTGCATAATTTCTCCATATTGATTTTCTTTGGGTAATCAGAGATCAGAGAAGGTTGTGGTAAAATAACATTAAATCAAATTCTTTGTATTTTGACTTTTCTTTTTAATACTTACATACTTTTAAAAATGTCATACTGTTCTTTTGAAAATCTGAATTCTGATTATCAGTTGTTAGGGAAGCATGTAAGAAGAAACATAATTTGTTCAGCAGGAGTATAATCCTTATTCACATTCTGATCCAAGGAAAGCTACATGAGTAGGAAATATTATCACATGGATAGTTCTAAAGATGAATTAAAGCACCTGGTATATCTGCAGTCACTGCATTTCTGTAGAAATCCCCAGCTGACATTATGTTTAAAATGCTGCCTACCGCGCCAACATGCAGAAAATGTAAATTGGCTAGTTATAGCAGATAACAACTGTAGATTATTGAAGTAATAGACTAAAACTTCAGGTCTTAAGTAAAGAAGAGCAAGTGATATTTAAAAATTTTCTATTGAATGTTTTATCAAGGTTTTCAAATCACATGGCATATGCGATTTATACAGTTCTATTTTGCTATCTTCAAGTTTATGTAAATAGAGTGGTGGGTGTAACACATCCTTAATGCATAATTTTAAACCATTTTGTGCTCTTTTTCGCCTTGTGAAAAGATGAAATGTGCGTATATTATGTTTGTGAGAAGTATGTTTTTAAGAAACACTGACTAAAGAAATAATTTAGCAATTAGAAAATAAATATTTCAATGGTTTTCTTCCACTAAAAAGAAATGATTATATGAAAGTAAAGAATTAGTACTTAGATTGTTTTGAGCTATAAATACAATCTCTAGATAAAAGAATATTACTTTAGAGTGACAGCATTTTCTACTTCTTGTTCACTTTTTCTCTTCTCAGAATAATGTTAAGTTCATGAACTAAAACATAGGATTATAAGAGACACAATTATTCTGAATATAATTATCAAAGCATGAGTAGAACATATTTTAAATATGGTATGTGCATTTCTCTTTAATAACATTAAAACAATATTTAATAATGGTTTGAAACAAGATTTTAAGTAACTGCAAAATTTATAACATAATGCAAAAATGTTAATGAGCTCTGTTAGTGACAAAATCATAGGACTGATAACACTGTTGTGGTTTGTAGCCTACACTTGTATGTAATAGACATGTTGAAAATATATTCTTTTCTATATTTTACAACTCAGTTCCACAAACTCTGAGTTCTATCAGGGACCCGTTGACAAGAATTCCTATTTTACAGTAACATGATTGGTTGTTACTGTAAAAATGACTTTGAGAATCTTAATTTAACAGAGGAATGACTAGAAAGTTTAAATGGTTTTACAAAATAACTTTGTGTTTTCAAAATGAAGATTATTAGGAGCTGTGTTAGTAATTCAAATACCTACAGGAAATGCAAATTTTTAAAATAGGCTAATTATAAAGCAATGGAATGATTATACTAAGTCAAAGAACACAGGCTCTTTCTGAAGCAAACTGCACATATAACTGTAGAGATGTAAATATAAGCTCATGGGGATGTATGTATGTGTATATGTATATTTTACACACAGTGATAAAAATTTTGCACATTTTATATTTTGAAGGGTAATTAAAAGTGTTGTTTTTTGTCTCTCTGGACTCCATGGTTGCTATATGTAAACAAATACTCAGCTTCCCACTTTAAGAAAATGGATGAAGAACAATCGATGTCACCTAGCTATCTAAAAGCCATGGTCGTAGCAGCCAGTGTTCCGTGTGAAGCACAAGCCAGTGAGGAGACCTTGTGTTTGAGTCTTTGTGTGAATGAGACATACGTAGAAAAAAACTCAAATTTAGCTTAATGTATCAACAAACAGTATAACTTAACTTGCAAATGTAAGCATAAGATCAGTCCCAGTGTCCTGAATTGTCTATATGCCTTGTTCTTAATTCTTACAAGGAAGGTATTACATTTTCACACATTAGATATCAGATACTGGGATGTTCATTAAACTAAAATGGAATTCAATTAGGGAAATCTGAAAGTGTCCATCAACACCAGCTAGGGAAAACATCATCAGAACTGTTCTCTCATCTTGACAAAAATTAAAACTTCTAAAACCAATGCCAAGATAGGAATAATCTTTTAGCTGAAATGTTACTATGATGCCAGGGATTTAGTTCAGTGGCCTAAGCACCTGCCTGGCAAGCGTGAGGTGGTGAGTTCGATCCCTGATGCCACACACACACACAAAAAATGTTACTATGCCCATCTTTGTTCATTCAACTTTTCTCAGAATACTGTAGCCTCTGTTGATTTCGCTAAGGATCTTGTAGCAGTGCAGGTAAATGCACACTAGGGGTTTTTAAAATTAAAAGTGTTAATCCATACTGGACAGAAAAAATACACTATGACAACTTCTATTTTATTTCAAATGTTCTATTATTTAGTTAACCAAAGTTTGTTTGTTTTATTTTTATTATTCTATTTTGTGGCTTTTTAGTTTGAACAAAGAAGCTTTCAGAGTAAGCTACATCACCTTCCCTTCTTTTTTAAAATTTTGAGACTGGGTCTAATTGTTAAATTCCCTAGAGTGGGCTCAAAATTGTGATTCTCCTGTCTCAGTCTCTCAGAGTATTGATATTCAAAGCATGCACAACTATGCCTGGCTTGAAAATAAAATTATAGGGCCGAGAATTTAGCTCGGTGTTGTAAGCACCTGCCTGGCAAGTGTGAGGTTGTGAGTTGGATCCCTGGTACCAAAAAAAGAAAAGAAAAGAAAATTATAAAATATATATGTAAACAGCAATAGCAATTGAATAACAATTAAAATCTCTAGTTCTCTCAATAATAACACATTATTGAAAATTTTTATTTAGGTGTTCTCCACTCAAAAAGCAAAAAGGATAAATATGTAAAGTAACAAGCACAATACTTACTTAGCCATTCCACATGCATGCAGATTTTAAAACAATATGCATATAATGAATACATAGAACTTTAGCTGTCAATTAAAAGTCAAGTGAAAAATCTGAGGTCATTTTTAAATTTTATAGACATGACTTTATATTGATAGAATTGATATGTTTCTAATTCTTTCTTGATATTACATAATCTTTCCAAGTTTTTCTACTTCCTAATAGTTAAAATTAATAGTATACCCTTCTACTGTAATTTACATCAAAACTTAATGTTATATATTTTATTCATGTAATAACCTTCACAAAGAAAAACAAAAAATAAACTAACATTTTTAAAGAAATTGCTGGAAAATGTTAAATTTAATACAGTAAGTGTGCTCATTGTTGCTTGATATAATGTTTTCATTTATTTGTGCATTTCTATCTTTTCACAAAGAACGTACATTACTTGCAAAATAAAAATTACAATCAAAAATTCATTAGAATTTCTCACATTTTCTCAATCTGTTTGTTTAAGAAAAAAAGCATAGTTGATTTTCTACATGAAGTAAAATAAAGCAAGATAAGGGGCGAGGGGAGCTGGGCAGGGACACAAGCACTGAGATCTTAGAAAACGTGTTAGAACCTCTTTGTAACAAGGGAACATTTGAGTAGAGAATGAAGGGGCAACATAGATGCACATGAAGAGCAGCGTTGGAAAGATTTCCAGGTCAGGGAAGATAAGGTAACAGACGGGCACCAGGTTTCTGGTAAGATTTATAAACACTCTGTGTGCTATGTTTTGCATTATGGGGAAAAGTATCAAACAACTGCAAAACATGATTTCTCCCCTCAAGGAAGTTATCCTGAGCCAGAGAAAGAGTGTGGAAAATAGAAAAGCACTGTAACACATTCAAGGTAATATCTGTTATATTAAGAGAATCTAAACTTATTTTTTATAAACCTCTTCTATTTTACCTACAGTATTGAATACAGGTTTGTATTACTAAATAATGCTAATATATGCAATATGTATTCTACAATTGCACACCATTGGCTGTTTATATTTAAGTCTTGTCAAATGAATCTGGAGTAAGAGTCTGTACTTCACCCATAATTTTAATTTTAAAACTAATTTCTATTTCCCTCCATGGTAATATGATAAAAGATCATATGCCTGTAAAATTACTTCCAAAAAGCCCTTTGGATTCTACAGCACCAAAATGGTGGAGATACAAAAGTTCCAAGATTTATGAAATTCTTTTTATGAATACTATTTTGCTTATATTTAAGTGTTTAAATGTATTTTTTTAATAAGTACCCTGAAGTTTTGCATTGTAATGCCATAGAGCATCAGTCTCTTCACTTGTGTGACATTATGCTCCAGCTTTACTTCTCCCCAACTGCAAAGTTAGTGGGACATCTGTTAGATGGAATGTTCAGTTGATTAAAATGTGGGTCACTATGGAGAGTGCAATAGTATAATACCAAATGACCAATATTCACTCCAGTCATGAAAAAAGATCACCTAGTTACTGAACCAAAGAGAACACTGGCTTAGGAGAATGAAAGCAGTGATTATAGGATTTGCAAATAGTTGTACTCAGATAAACAGATGGAATTAAAAGGTCAAAAACCATGTTGTACAAAAACTGTGGGTACAGTTCAGACTCCTTCAAGTGTGTCACCAATACTCTCAGATATGTCCCCGAAAAAAAATAATCGAGAACCAGTGGGCAGTCACATGTTAAGCTCACCAAATAAAATCTGTGTGGTAATATTCTGCAAAACTTCAAGTATTTGAGGAAAATAAGTTTAGCAAAGACAATTGTAAATAAATATTTCCTCTGCCCTCACAGGGCTAATAATCTTGTGAGAATAATCAGTATAAAAACAATACTACTGAATGACTACTTTGGCAATATGTACACTAAAATTCAAATGATACAGATATTAGCATGGCCTTCATTGGGCATGACTTGCAAATTCATGAAGTGTTCTATAGTTTTTGTTTTTTGTTATTTTACAGGAGGAAAGGTTTAATTTACTCACACTTTGGAGGAACTCAGTCCACAGTCTGCTGGCTGCAAGGCAGGAACATCATGGCAAAAGGGTGCAGGAGAGAAAAACCTACTTAATTCTCAATGGTTGGAGGTCAAATCAAGGGAACAGTATCAGAGAGAACTGGGTGAGAGACCATATATAGTTCTCAAGGCCATGCCTTCATGACCCACCCAGACACAATCAGGAATGTACTTTACTAATCTGCTATGCAATTCTTATCTCAATTAAATTGATACATCAGAATTAATGATAGGCACAGCCTTTATGTCTTCAAAGGATTGGTTTCTACCAATCTCCCTGTTCTGCATTCTTCATGCTCATATTATCCTAAGTCATTCATGCTTATATTTCAGAATGTTTGTTCTACCATTTTCCGTGGCTATAACAAAATATTTGGGGCTGGATATTTTGTAAAGAAAAGAAGTTCATTTAGCTCACAGTTTTGGAGATGGTAAGTCCAAACTTGGATGATTCCATTTCTTTGGCCTATGGAGAAGCCCTGGAGACAGATAACACCGTGGTAGGAGCATGTCTGAGAGGAATCACAAGGCAAGACAGGAAGGCAGAGAACAAACCTGATTACCTGGCATTAAGCTCCACCTCGCAAAACTTCTACCACTTTCCACCACCAACCCACCGGGGAGCAGTTTCAAACACATGAACCCTTGGGGAACACACACAAACCATACCCAAACCAATATGCTGTCAACAGGTGTCTACGATTTTAATGTTCACATAGGTATATGTCACCACTAGAACGGTGAGGAAATAGAATACTTGGAGCAGTTCAAGAAAACTCCCTGGTGTTATTTCTTTACAATCACACACTGACGCTAGCCCAAGCAATTAGCGAATGCTGCATCTACAATAGGTGATAGAAAAATACAGTTTAAATTTTCAAAAATAAACTTTAAACTTTCAAAAATTCCCATTTGGCACAAACTTATCACATCATCTTCCCACTTTCCAAAGCAGTTCTAGAAGTCTTCTTTCGTGCCTTTTTTTTTTTGTACCAGGGATAGAACTCATGACCTTGGGCTTGCCAGGCAGGTGCTTATGCCACTGAGCTAAATCCCAGGCTTTCTTTCCCATAGTAATAAAATGTGAGCTACAATAAAGTGAAGGCTGCTGCCAAGTGCCAACCAATGGAAAAGCAGGGTCATAAAAATATTTTGGAGTGTTTTCATCCACTTCATTCACCAGATACAGTGAGACTTCTGACTCTACCTCGAAGTCAAAGTGACCACGAAAGTTAAAACATTTTGAATCAATGCAGAACATCAAGGCAATCAGGACAGCACATCGAAAAGCATTCACGAAAAGTAACTTTCAGAACCATTTTTAGAAAGCAGCAAGAGTGATGGGATAAGTGTGTTTGAAGCAAGGCGGAGTATTTTGAGGGGGGTTAATGGTAATTTGTGTTTCATTGTGGTAAATTTCTTAATTTAAACACACACAATATGTTTCAATCATACCTTATACTCTATCAGTATAGTGTAGTCATTTGCAAAAGCTCATATAAATAAAATATAATATGCAACTGTATTAGTTTCAGATAGCTGCTACAACAAATTACCACAAACTTCATGACTTAAAATAACACAAATTTTATTATCTATCAGTTTGGGAAGTCAAAAGCCTAAATTCAATCCTACTGGGCTAAAATCAAGGTGTCACTAGGACTGTATTCCCTTTGGATAGTCTATGGGAGAATCCATTTCTTGCCATTTCCAGGTTGTAGAGACTGCCTGTATTCTTCAGTTCCAAAGACATGTACTTTAGACTCTTTGTTATTGTTCCACAGGGCCCCAAGGTTCAGTATTAAAAACAAAACAAAACAAAACAAAACAAAACAAAACAAAACAAAACTTAATGTTTTTTTTTGTTGTTCAGTTTGAATCATTTATTTTAAATTTCCTCTTTCTTTCTTTTTTTTTTCTTTCTTTCTTTCTTTTTTTTTTTCTCTTTTTTTGAGACACAGTCTCACTATGCAGTTCAGGGTGGCCTTGAACTTACCATGTAGCCCAGGCTGGCCTTGAATTCATACAGTCCTCCTGCTTCAGCCTCCCAAGTGCCGGGATTATAGGCATGCACACCACACCTGGCCCCAAATTTATTTTAAGTTTCAATGATTCTTTTCTGTCATTTACATTCTTCTGTGGATACTATTTTCTATTGTATTTTCCAGTTCTAAAATTTTAATTTAGTTCTTTATATTGCCTACTTCTTTGCCAAATTTTTCATTCCATTTGTTTTGAAAGTATTGACCCTTAACTATTGGAATTTTAAAGTCTTTGACAGATAATTCCAACATTTGTGGCATGTTGCTAACAACACTTATTTTTTTATTCTCCCAAATGAGTGAAATTTTTTTCATATACTACATAATATTGGATTATATTGAGGGCGTTTTGAATATTAAGGGACTTAGTGTTGGGTAAATCTTATGGAAAATATTTATATTTTTGTTTTATCAGGTGAGAACCATGCTTAGATGTATATTTGGATCTGTCTTTTATGGGCACTACATAGTAGTCAGCCTGGGATCTAAGCAGTGGTCTATTAGTTAGTTAACATCTCAAAGTCTATATATGCTATTTAGGGCCAAATGCAGGCCTTCTTAGGCTGTGGCTGAATATAGGCATCCATGAGCAAGTTTAAAACATTGCTGGCCTAAGTTCTTCCCTCTTGGTTACCTCTCTAATTCTTTCAAGTTAAAAAGGAACAAACTTTCAAATGACAGCCCTGCAGTCAGCTGCTTTTGGTAGGAAAGATAGCTTAAAGTGTCTTTACTCTAGTTTATGAAGAGCCACTAGGAAGTTTCATTTTAATCTGCAGGCAAGACACTCATTATAATTATAACAGAAATTATTTCATGGGATTTGATTTGAAAGATAGCATTCAAATCACATGCATCTTTTCTTACTAATATCTAGAGATACTTTATTTAAATTTAAATTTCTCAACCAGTAGGCATCTTGTCTCAAACTATACAGCCTTCTAAAAGGTAATGCAAAATTCTGATATAATATTGGTTAGTTGAATTTTAATATGACTTATTTTAAGGATTCTTTCTTCTTTATAAATAGCTGAAAAGTGAGGCATTGAACAAATTATGAATAAATAATAACCCAATATACAAAAAACATAATGTTCCAATTTCCTCTACTTATTGCCTGCCATAATCTTCAAATGGCATTTATTAACTACCTATTTTATTTGAGATAATTATAGTTGAAAATAAAAAATCCTTATGAAAAAGATATTTCTGTCAACAGAACCAACTTAATTCCAATCACCATACTAATGAACGCATAGCAATTTTTAGAATTTATTTACACATTATTTAAATTCACAGAAATAATCCTAAACCCAGAATTTTCAGTGGATATTCCCTAATGGTGCTCAACTAGAGATTATGTTTACAGACCTGGAGAACTGACCATCTCAGTAAATGCAGTCTAGTTACCAGCAAATAATCTAATTACCTTAGATCTAAGAAACTTAAATTAAGCCTCTCCTAATTTGAAAAAGATTTCAATTGCTAATAGGATAATTGCACCTGATTTCAAAGTACAGCCTGTGGTTTTCTTTCTTTTTTTCTTCTTTTAAGAACTCATTTTTGAAAATAGAACAATTCCCTCAGGAGAACAACTATGAAAAGAACACAAAAGAGTTTTCCTCATCCTCCTGATTACTGCCATATCTCACACTGATGTAATTAATAATAAATAGATTGTCCTCTTTCTTTTGTGTACTTGCATGTGTTCCCAAATTGTCTTACTGTATTATGATTATATTAGCAATTAGTAAAGAAGGAATTAGCACTGCATCTTATTACCGTCAACCTATTAATTTACATTGGGAATTCCCTCTGCACTTTGCAATTCTGTTCTCTTCTGTGTTGAGCCGTGTGAGATTTGAGACTGAGCTCTCCTTATCAAATTAATTCTGAAGGAAGTAAGCTTTCGCCCTTCCCATTTTTTCCAGGAGAGACCTACTAACAGATGTTCTTTTATGTTCTACACATATCTCTGTGATCCACTTTGGAACAGTAAATGACTTACATGCTTTGTATGATGCACATGAAGGGTGAGTTTGGGGAAAAAATGGCATCATAGATTTTTGTGCTTACTTCCTTAATCTTTTAAATTTTAGTAGAGTAATCCTTCTTAGCTCATATTTAGTAACTCTCTCCATCTCTTTAAAGATGACCATTTTCTCTTCCACAGATTAAATGTAAGATTACTGTTGAACATTTACTCTTGGTAAATAACCATTTAGTATTGTTTTCTCAATCAGCAAACATAACGCCTGGCAAAGCTGTGTCTTTGGTTAAATGCTTATGAATTGTGTATTTATATTGAAAATAATTTTGTTTTGAAAGATATCATTTTATAAGATTAACTTATTTTCTTTTTTCTTTTATTTTTATTTTTATTTATTTATTTTTTTTACTGAGGATGGAATTCACAAACTTGTGCTTTCCAGGCAGGTGCTTGTGCCACTGAGCTCCATCCCTGGCCCAAGATGAACTTATTTTCAGGGTAAAAGTTTAGATAGTCTTAGAAATCCTATTTCAATATAAACTAGGATATAATACAAAAAAGAAAGTTCCACAAAAAATTTACATTCACTTCTAACTGTACTCATATTTTGGACAAAATATCCTAATATAAAAAATTATTTCTACTCTGGTTGGAATGTTCTCAGTAGTCTATGAGATGTACTTGCTGTTTCAGATATATAGAACTGCAAACTTTTCATAATCAATCTGCTATTGCTCTGAAAAAGTTTTAAGCTCTACAAATATACTGGTGTCAAAACATTGCCATGTGTTTACTCCAATAAGCACATTTCTCTAAGAATATTCTTCCAAGGGAATAAAGCACCTATTCTGAATCGCCTCATGGTTTGTGACTAACAATGGAGAATGAGCTATCACATCACAGTTGCAGTAACAAATCTACAGTCTTCAGTAAGTATTTTGCCTCCTTTCTTTAAGTCTATACTTTACAACCTAACTTTTGAGGATAATTAAGAGTAGTTTTTTGACCTTTTGTGGAACTGCTTTTTAATACAGACACATCTAAAAGATCAACCACGTCATATAAAAGAATTTGTTCTCTCAACAAATATTTATTGGGCTCCTATAGCATCCCAGGCACTGTCCTAAAGTGACTAAATTCTATCAGTGACCCCTAAAGACAAATATTCCTATCCTGACAGACATTACACTTTAGAATGTGTATTTAAAAAATACATGATAACTATAATTTTTAAATCTATGGCATATATGATAATAAGTATGATAGAGAATAGAAAAAAGGTAAAAGAAAGTAGTAGTATGTGATTGGAGTGGGAGCAGATTTTAGCACTAAACAGATGGTCAAGGTAGATGATGGTCCGGGACAAACTAAACAAAGATAAAGGTGTCAGCCACATATAGTCATGGCAAGAGTATTTTGGGCAGAAAGAATTCTTGGGGAAGATCTAAAGGGAGATTGAGGAAGGACAAGAAGTCATATGTTTGAAGGAAAAAGCAAGCGTGTAGCATCAGGTCCTGGAGAGGGTGGAGGTTTACAGGGTGGAGCCTGACTCCTTCCCATGGACTGCAAACTCCTGCATTGCATCCAGTTGAAGTCTATGTGACCTTCGAAACTTATAAAAATATTCCCCATGTATCTGTTGTAAATATACATTACAGTTGGGCATTTTGATTATCTTTATTTTTATTTATTTAACAAAATAAAATTGAAAAATATTGGATCATTGAAAAATAGTGAATCAAATAGGCTATGTTTGGGGTTTGAGAAGAAGGCATCTATTACAAGCATCCCATTTCCAGCCTAATATCTTATGCAGATAGTGGTGTCCTGACTCAGAAGGCTGCCAGGGTAAATCGTGTTGTAAGAGTTTTATCATTGAATAAAATATTACCAGAGATACTGAATATGAAAGCAAAGTTTCACTTAAAATATTATAAATTATAACAGTAAAAGAGCACATCTCAATAGTTTGTCTTTTATTTAAATTGAAAAGAAAGGAAGGAAAAAAAGGGAGGGATGGAAGGAAGAGGAAATAGGGGTCCTGGGAAGCCTGCCCAATGACTGAATATGCCAGATGCAAAATAAAAGGTGACCTAAACTTTTAACAAAGCATATCAGTTCAATATAGAATTAGGTCTGCTGGGGAAATACTATGAGATAAGCAACTGGCAAAACACATGTGCTACTCCTATAATTTGAATGGCCACAGTGTACTAGAAACTATGAGGACATTAAGATGAATGCGTCCAGCATTATTTCAAGCAACAGAGAGCATTTTAATTGGGGATATATTTAAAGCACAACACGTTGGACCTACATGAATCAAACTAAAATCTTTTCTTTTCCAATGTAAAATGACCAGGCAGCGATTTACTTCCTACCGTAAAAGTCAATATGCCTTACAAAAAGCCAAACTTACCCAGTTTAGTGTGTTTTGGGAATTTAATAATTGTTATTTCTTTTTTATCAGCCTTAGGAAGAAGTGCACTAATTTAATGATCAAATATTTATGACTCTTCAAATTTGAACTCTGGGATCTGTCATTTACAAATCATCAATAGACTTGAGTGTTATGGAAACTGAATAATATGAAGTTTGAAAGCATATGGTTTAAAACTTTATTCTATTTGAATTTCTTGATTGCTACCTAAAAAATATATCAAATCAAAGTAAACTAGCTTATAAAATATAGTAAAACCGCAAAACCTGTCCAATTACTGTAACACCTTAGGTTCTCCATATAGGAACAAGATACTTTTAAAAAATATTTCTATTTTTTAGAAATAGCCTGCTTTCCTGTTTACAAACTTGTCAGAGAGAAAAATGTTTGTATTTTGACTGAGCTTAACTTGGCTTTGACCTCCTACATAAAGTTGAATTCTTAAGCAGTTAACTTCAAAACATGACAATTTTTTTTAATTCACAACTCTAATCAGGTACTGTTGTACTTTTTAAATTTGCAATGAATATTACCCTTCAAAGACATTGGTAATTGTGGGGTTGGAAAAACTCATTTACAAGGGGATAATTCTCACCTCTAATTACAATAATGGAAAGTATGTCCATAAATTAATATTGCTGTTTAATAGACTATTCTTCACTTGATATTGTGGATAATTTTCTTTCTTTTAGCACCTGCAAGTAAAACAATGAATTCATTTTAGAGTAAACCCTGTGGCTTATAAAATGTCATCTCTAGGAAAAGATAGTGTCAAATCTAAGAAAAGCATAATCAATAGAGTCAGACTCTCAGAAGTGCCTATCATCAAGCGTTGGCATTTCAATACTTAGTCTCAACCAAGTGAAATCTGTACTTCTACTGTTCAGAATTCAATTTAAGTCTTAAGTGTTATCTACTAATTAGAAAGGATACTCCAAGTAACTGACAGTTATCTTTTCTGAATAAAAGGAAAATTTTTTTTCTAAAACAGTCATTACTTACCTTGCTTATAATAAGACTATGGTACTTAGGGTGCACTGTATCCTGATTCTGATTTACTTCTACAAGTGTTACTATAAATCAGGTGCACATTATGTGTGTTACTTAATGTACATCTGATTTATAGTAACACTTGTAGAATTAGAGACAATGAAAAAATTTAAAAGAGCATTTTAGGCTTGAGATATCCATAGAAAAGAGATACCCAGTGACATTTATTCCAGAAGCTGATCCTTTCTCTTATCATCCTTTCACATAGATATTTACATATATAATTTATATAAATACATATTATATGATATACATCCTAGAATATATAGTACAACCTGTACATACAGTGGTACCTTGGTTCATGAATACTTTGGTTTGTAAACAATTTGCTTTGAAAACGGAAGCATTCGGCAAATTTTGTTTTTGTTTGCAGATTCTGCATATGGTAACAAACATGACCATGATCATCTTTCCCACACAAATGCATTCATGATCATCTTGTCCAAAATCACAAAACAATGAAGTTCATGAACAGATATATGTATATATATATATATATATAGTCAAATAAATATGTTTTGTGGAATTTACAAAGTGAGAGAATTGAAGAGAATCAATGGTGAAGAAAGAAGAAAATACAATGGAAGAAGGTGTTCAAACTACCAAAAGGTAAGGAAGAATCAACTTTTGGGAATGAAGCTCTATCCGCTGGTTAAAAATGTAACACTTAATAAGCAAATATCTCCTTGATCTCAGTACAAGAATTCAGCTGTTTTCTTTTCTGGAGCTATATCTTATTCCTGAAATTTAGTTTATTTTACCTAAAAATTATCAGTTCTCTCAATGCTTTAATATTGTTCATATAGATTTTCCTATTTTTGGGGGGGTATCATTTAGGATGAATATAATGGGATATTTTGGGACACATAAAAGGACTAGGTAACATAATTATATTTATCTTTATACCTTTCATTTGAAGTTTATGGCTAATGAACTTTACCCAATACTCTAGGGTAGTCATTTGTCCACCAGATTTGGAAAGTGAAGTCACAACAGCCATGCTTCGACATTTCAGCTTCTCACTCTGATTCTGTAAAAGAAGTAGTGGGCTACACAATTCTTCTGGAACTAATGATACGTAAGCCATCATGTTAGCCATGTAGATCATATAAACCATGGGTTATAACACGGAATTAGGCTTTCATGTGACTCAGTGAGGTGCACAATGGTGTGCAGGAACATCTGTATTCTGTTAGTAGTGTTTGTAGACCCAGTGAAGTTTGTCACTGAAGCACAGCTATCCATGAACTTCAGGTTAAGAACTGGTTTACTAATGCTCGCTTTGGAGCACTCCCTGCTTCCTTTCTCCTCCATCAGTTACCACACAGAGCAGGAGCAGCACCTGTGCTGAGAGTTGCTTTTCCCTTGTGTCTACAAAGAGATGAATTATTGATTTCAGCTTCTCCATGAAACTGGAAAGTGTTTTTCTCAATAAGTTGTAACTTTAGTAAGTTAGTGAATAATATTTTCTTAGTGTTTTCAGTATACAAGAACTTATATCCAACATTAGGAGAACAGGTAAAAAAATTTTTTTGATATGTTTATATTCCCATGGATGAACTCAAAAATTAAAGACAAAAGACTTCAGTATCTTATTCAAATGGCTGGTGGCTTTATAGACAGACCTATAATAGAAGACTTGTGGGTTTATCTTTGAATTGGATTTATCTTTGAAAATATGTTTTTCCTAAGCAAACATTTGGCACTGTGTTAGGAATTCCAAGGAGGAATCATGTGCACATAATACTACCTAGAGACTTTTAACTATGTCAGCAAAGCATATTGCCCTACTAATATGATTCTTATATATAAACACTTTTTTCTTACATATAAACATATTTGGTTTGAGGTTGGACTTATTCTCATCCCCTTGTAATAAAGCACTGTTATGCTTATAACAAGTTTGAATAGTGGATTGGAGGAGACATATTTTCATTCCAAGTTAAGAACTACTTATTACACAATGACCTGGACCAAAACTCTTGGAAGTTCCCACAAACTTAATGTGATTAAAAACAAACAAACAAACAAGCAGAAAAACACTGAAACTAGAGTCCAAAGACAAAGCTCACATGTTGTCTACCAGTAACTATAGCTACATAACCTTGGACAATTAACTTATCTGGGCCTGTGTCTCATTTTAAAACCTGGTTATAATTTTACCTGGCCTATTTACCATACAGGGATATTTTCAAGTTCAAATTAAATGATGTACTAGATTTCCTGTCCCAGATATGAGGCAAGAAGCTGAGAATAAAAAGTATGTGACAGGAGATAAAATTAGTCAGAGATTTTCCCAAATTATTACTTTTATGTTGGGTAGAGGTTACCATCGCAAGAAATGGAGGACAAATAAGGTCACTAAAGAGCCATCAATAAAGGTTTGCAAATTAGTTTTGCTTCCTGGGTCTCCATCTTCTGATCTGATTGGTCATGAAAAGCACTATATCTAAACTGCTATAATTTTAGAATACAATTCTGCCTCATTTGAAAAATGCAACTAATTTCACTATATACATGAGAAAGGATTTTAGCTGATTATACATTCTCAGTTCACATTCTTCCAAATTTTCTTTCTAGTGTTTTAAATGATATTTTTAAAAAATCCATAATTTTTTTTCACGTCATAACTAGAAGACGAATACCACATCTGACAGACAATATACTAGGTGCCACGTACTGTATATGTTCTTTGTCTTAGTCACTTTCTCATGCCTGGGACAACTGCCCGACACTCAAAAAGAGGAGACAGTAATTTGGCTAATGGTTATAGTCCTGATACAGGGGAATGAAACTCCCAACCCACTATGTCCGGTACGAGTTCGTGTTTTCTAAAAATCGAAGAATGAATTCTAGGAACAACGGAGGTTAAGAGCAGAATATATTTATTGGGGAAAAAAGAAAGCTTCTGTCAGAGGGACAGAAGGGGTCCCGAGCGGGTTGCCAAAGACTCTGTCATGTTAGGGACTTCTTATAGAGTAGATGGGTCCAAGGTGGGGAAGGATGGGAATTCCTGAGGTGGGCATAAGGTGGGACAGAACTATGGTTAACCAATAAGGTTAATTGCTCAGGTAAAATTGATTAAGTCCGGGACAAATGGGGATATGAGTCACGTAGCCAGCGAGCATGTTTAAGGAACAGTGACTCTTCCCTAGGGGATCGAGACAGGTGACTCTGGCTTCTTTAGGGAGTTAAGGACCTA